>JAPDDL010000591.1:0-46507 GCA_027422435.1 Schizopygopsis pylzovi | reverse complement strand
AAGATCTGCATCTTTTGGAATCCAGCGAAACTTCAAGCTGAACAAGGATTCCCAGACTGAATTTTTCTCTCAACCAAGAGTTGTGGTGAGTGGCTGTCTCTAATCCAAAAGAACCTAAGACCAGTGTATCCTCTGTGCCGTCAGAGAAGAGTTAACATACATCTGTAGGGTTTGTTTAACTAAAGTTTATCCTCTAAAGTTTTTTATTTTAGAGATAAAAGTATCCTCTGTTCTTGTAAGCAGGGAAGTTAAGTGTGAATTGTTGGTAATTTGGAAAGTTAACAATAGTTAAGCTTTTTTTTTATTATTTAACAAGTGTACCCTCTGTTGATCAGAGAAGTTTTTTTGTTTTTTTTTTGTTTGTTTTTGTTTGTGTGGTACCGAAGAAACTTACAAAATGGTTAGAATGAATGCTAGGCTGACTCCAACCACAGAAAAGATGGGTCTTGCGACTCCGTTGTGGTCAGATAGTGAATTCAAAACACTGTTAGGGGAACAAATGGACCTAATAGTCACTGAAAAAGTTAGACAAGAACTAACGCAGAAATATGAGATTCATCCAGACAAGACTTGGTCAGTAGATGAGTGTAAAAAGGTACTAGGAGCAAGTATTCGTAAGAACAATGTGAAAGGCATTATCTGTTGTCACAGAGAATTCAGTGTAACGCTAGCGACACAACAGTCTCAGCGTAATTCAGAGCTAGAGAAACAGAACAATGAACTCCGTGCGAGAGTATCCACTTTGACTAAGAAATTGAACCTCAAGAAAGTTGCAGCAAACACTGATGTGGAAGTAAGTCAGCCTGATAACATTTACCCTGATTTACAAGCGTTCTTTGAAACAGATGTAGCTCTCCAATCAGTAACTGATGTGCCTGTAAATTCCGTCAATGTGTGTGGTGCTAGGAGAAGATCTCAGGGGATTGAGGAAACTGATAGTGTTCCTCTCAATTCTTCTGTTGTGCAAATACAAACTGCTGCCAAAGCTTTATGTCCTAAAGATATAGAGAGACTATCTCAGAGTTTACCGTCAGCACGCACACATTTTTCTGAATTTAGAAGAACATTGATCAGTAAAATGCGTCTTTATGACATGTCGTTGGCAGAAGTCACGCAGCTGATGTCACAAATACTAACTGAATCTGAATTCAACAGTTTTGAATCTGCTGTCACTTCTGAACTGCGAAATGTCAGTAAGGGTGATTTAAGAGAAGGTATTTTGAAAATCCTAAAGAATATCTTAGGACCCAAAATAGATTGGTCTAGAATTACTACCTGTGTGCAAAGGAAAGAAGAAACTGTGAGTGAATATACTGAGAGATTTTGTCAGTCAGCTGTAATCTACAGTGGAATTGTTGATGACCCTGAAAGTGTGCTGGATGACAAGGGACCCCTGGTTCGTATCTGGTCAGATGGCCTTGTAGCCGAATACAGAAAAGCTTTACCATTCTTAGATCTAACTTGGTCTAACAGAACTCTCAGAAGTAACCTAGACAGGTTAGCTACATGGGAAAGAGATGCTGATGTCAAGGCAAAAGTAAGAGTAGCAGCAGCTACGTTTAACACAACGAAACAAGACAATAGATGGTCTAAAAGAGAAAGCAAATGCAAATACTGTGAAAAATTAGGACATTGGGAGAAAGAGTGTAGGAAGAAGTTGCAAGATAGTAAAAGAAATGCTATGCATAATTCTGCTCCTTCTCAGCCTGCACACAACCCTGAAGTAGTTCCGCCAGTGACCACTGAAACTGTGGTACAGATAGTTCAGGCTCTTCTAAGAGCACAACAAGACCAGGAAAAAAACTAATTATTGGGGCTGTGAGTAGCTACCTTTCCCCTGTAATCCAACACAATGACCAAAGAATTTTTGTGAAAGGTAGCATAAAAGAGAAAGAGATTGATTTTTTGCTTGATACAGGTGCAGAAATTACAGTAATTCCTACAAAATTGGCACCACTAATGAATCAAGCAAAAGTCACTTCTGTCACCTCCTCCCGTTGGGTAAATTGGTTAGCAACTCCCACAGCCCCGAATATTGTTATACAGCGTGCACCAGTCACGAACCCATCCTCATGTATGATGTCTGCAATGACTGAATTTGTGTTAGAGGATGAAGGCGAAATGACTCATGATTGTGTTACGCTTACATATGCAGCGACAAGTGAAATAGCAGAAACTCCCATAGAGAACGCAGAATTGGAGTTGTTTGTTGATGGTTCAGCTCAAGTTATTGAAGGTAACAGACGAGCAGGATATGCAGTAACTTCCACCACTGAAGTAGTTGCTTCAGGTCGTCTTCCAGATCATTTTTCAGCTCAAGCTGCAGAACTAGTAGCCTTAACTAGAGCATGCACGCTAGCTTCAGGATTGGTTGCAAATATCTACACAGATTCCAGGTATGCTTTTGGGGTAATTCATGATTTTGGTGTCATTTGGCAAACCAGAAAATTTCTAACTTCTGCTGGATCCCCCATTAAGCATGCTGGATTAGTGAAAGATTTAATGTTTGCCATGAAACTCCCAAAGAAATTAGCGGTGATCAAAGTGAAAGCACATCTCACAACTAATACTACGGAAGCTAAAGGTAATGCTCTTGCTGATGTAGCGGCTAAACAGGCTTGTTTCTATGCAACTGTACAAGTGTGTTCAGGTAGTACAGCACAGAAGATAATTCTACCTCCTGAATCAATCGTTGATCTGTATAAAGACGTTCCTCTATATGAAGCATGGACATGGTTAGACAAAGGAGCCACTGTGGATTCATCCGGCTGCTGGACCAAAGGGGGAAAGTATGTTGCTCCCGAATCACTGTTGCCATATTTGGCTCAACAAATACACAGTTTGGGTCATAGTGGTCCAGCAACGATGAATCACAGGTTCTCAAATCAATGGTGGAATCCAAAATTCAGAGACGCAGCCACTGAAACAGTCAAGAGATGTGTTACATGTCAGAAAAATAATGATGTACCAGCAGCCACTACACCAGCAGCACATACCCCAGCTCCACCAGGGCCATTTCGTCACCTGCAAGTGGATTACATATCGTTGCCCCCTTGTAAAGGAAAAACTGACGTTTTGGTAGTAATAGACAAGTTCTCAAGATGGGTAGAAGCTTATCCAACAGGGCGTGCTACAGCTGCACATACTGCTAAATGTCTTGTCACTGATTTCATTCCCAGATGGGGATTACCAGATTGCATTGACTCAGATCAAGGTACCTACTTCACAGGACAGGTAGTCAAGGAAGTGTCTAGAATGTTGAAGATTAAGTGGAACCTTCACTGTCCCTATAGGCCACAAGCATCAGGACAGGTTGAACGATCAAACAGAACAATCAAAACCAGGCTAAGCAAAATGCATCAGGAAGGAGTACCATGGGTTGAAGCACTGCCCGCAGTACTGTGTAGTATGAGAGCATCACCTAACCGATCAGTAGGACTGAGCCCTCATGAGATTATTACTGGATGCCCAATGCAGATGCCAGGTGTGATTGATCTTAGAAATGCTGATGTGCACATTGCTTCTGATGCCCTGATCGCTTACTGTGAAAACCTCACAAAGGCAGTGCAGAGTGCCAAAGAGAGAGTTGAGTCGTGTTGGCAGACTCCACCAGAAGGTGGACACACAATCGTCCCAGGTCAATGGGTCATGATAAAGGCATTCAAAAACAAGCCATTAGAGCCTAAGTGGTACGGACCACATCAAGTGATGTTGATTACAGCAGCTGCAGTATTGTGTCAGGGAAGGAAAACTTGGACTCATGTGTCACATTGTAAGGTTGTTCCTCCCCCTGCAGGGATAGGATAGGGCAGACACAAGAACCAGTGAGGAGCCCAGGGAAGAACCGAAAGCAACAGGCTTCGGGGGCCAACCCTGAGGTGAAGATTTCCTCATAGGCCTTTCCCCTCCTTTAGTCCATCCTTTCCTCACTGTTCTTTAGGTGTCGCAGGAATTAAGAAATAGGGAAAGAAGGAACAACCATAGCAGACTATATTTTGAACAGAGGATACAACCCTAATGTTTGCAGACTCTACAAATACTGCTCTGTGCCGTTGGTCTCTCTTGTTTGTGTTTTCTTTCTTCCTCTGTGCAGATACCACCTGATGGCTGTCCTGAGATCCATATGCACCACCCTTCTCACCTGCGGATGAAGCCACAACCTCTAGAAAACAACCAGACCCATTGCCGAGCCAACTATCACACAAGAAAGAGAAAAGAAAGAAGAAAGAAAAAAAAATAAAATACACAACGCAGAGACTCACATACGATCTTTCAGCAAAATTACACCAGATGACTGAAGATAATTCTTCATGGTTCGGAAACTTGTTAGTATCAAGTGTTTTTTTTTTCAGCAAATGACGCCTGCCTCTCACGAGGAAATGACAGTTCCAACCAGAAAAGATTATTACCCGTAAGAACTTCACGGACCATAATTGCATGTTTTGTTTCTGTGTCAGCATGCAATTACATATAAGCAACACAGAACATGTACGATGTGCCTGTAACGATTACAAGTTACAAGAATTAACTTTTAAGTGTCTAAATTTGTATTTTGTGAGAGTTATTAGAACTCTCAAAGGGGGAATTGAAGGATTACAAATTTTATTCTATGTTTGATTTGAATTCACTTCCTGACTAAGAGGTGTCGGGGCAAAGGTGCTTGAGATCGTTTCCTGACCATTTGGGCTTGGGACAGCTGTGCTTTTTGTCTCTATGATAATGGTAAGATCAATGAGTCAGACTACTGAGAGATTCAACCTTTGTTAGGTTTATTGGACCACGGGAAGTTTCCCGTAACTAACTAACGCCTCCCTCAGATGTTTGCGTTCTTTGATGTTTTGTCTCAACCTCCAAAAGCCCCTCCTCCAATTCTGTCTATAAGATACCCTGTAAAAATGACTTAAGGGGAGATTTTCGATGACTACAGATACCAATGACATGTCATAGAATAAAGAAATTCTGCTGACAATCCAATCCGAAGTCTCCTGGTCTTCTCTTCTGAGTTTTCTACACTTTAGAAGAACAGAGTTTTCAACAGATGCATATCCATAGGCTTTTCACTCAAAGTCTAACTCTGAAGACCAATTATTAGACAATGCATATACTAAGTGCTGGTAAATAAAAAAGCTGCGATACCAGTCAGTACTGTTACTTTAAAAACATCCATTTCCCGCTAAGATTTGAGCGCTTTTGAGCAGATTCTTAAAGAATGCTGATTGTCCATTGTATTCACGCGCTCAACCGATATGACTGTAATTGACTACATTGATAATCGCTTCACACTCTTCACTGAGCACTCACATAGAAGCACACGAGAGCATTTGAAAGCCATGTCTATCAGTGGATCCGCCTATTTGCAGATATATTGGGGATCTGCTGAACAAAAGACAAGTTATTTTGAGTAATTTTTACTCAAGTCTGAGTCAAGTCTCAAGTCATGAATATCAAGTCAATATCAAGTCAAGTCTTTTACGAATATCTGTAAAGCAAGTCTCAAGTCCTAAAATGTGCGACTTAAGTCTGACTCGAGTCAAGTCATGTGACTCGAGTCCCCCACCTCCGGTGAGCTCTAATGAGAAGCATTAAAATTCTGCACAGAAATCTGTTATAAACAGGTCAAACAGCGCTGATATATAAACTGAAGTAGTAACACTAAATATAACCATGGTGTTGTGGCAGAAATATTAGAATGTCATTACATTACGCATTTCAGGGTTTGTACAACCTTTTAAGAGAGAAATTCAAGCACTTTTAAGTATTTCACACAACTATTTTCAGCACTTTAAAACTCTACGAAGGATATAATTCAAATGTTATTTTTAAAGGAAAGACCAAAATATACTTTGTGGTAAACAAACACTTTTGTAAAATTAAAATAAGGGGCATCAAATTACCACAGATGAGCACTTAAAGGCTTATTAGTCATTAATTTCTACATTTTACTTTATATTTAGAAATTATAAAATCACTGTCATACAATTTTAAGGGTTGTCCCCCTAAAATAATACTAGGGGAAACACTGTATACACTCACTGGCCACTTTATTAGGTACACCTTGGTACACCTATTAGGTACCGGGTTGCCTTCAGAACTGCCTTAATCTTTTGTGGCATAGATTCAACAAGGTTTTGGAAACATTCCTCAGAGATTTTGCTCCATATTGACATGATAGCATCACGCAGTTGCTGCAGATTTGTCGTCTGCACATCCATGATGCAAATCCCCCCGTTCCACCACATCTCAAAGGTGCTCTATTGGATTGAAATCTGGTGACTGTGGAGGTCATTTGAGTAAAGTTAACTCATTGTCATGTTCAAGAAACCAGTCTGAGATGATTTGAGCTTTGTGACATGGTGCATTATCCTGCTGGAAGTAGCCATCAGAAGATGGGTACACTGTAGTCATAAATGGATGGACATGGTCAGCAACAATACTCAGGTAGGCTGTGGCATTTAAACGATGCTCAAATTGTACTAAGGGGCAGAAAGTGTGCCAAGAATATATCCCCCACACAATTACACCACCACCAGTAGCCTGAATCGTTGAGACAAGGCAGGATGGATCCATGCTTTCATGTTCTTTACACCTAATTCTGACCCTACCATATGAATGTCGGTGCAGAAATCGAGACTCATCAGACCAGGCAACGTTATTCCAGTCTTCTATGGTCCAATTTTGGGGAGTCTGTGTGAATTTTAGCCTCCGTGTCCTGTTTTTAGCTGACAGGAGCAGCACCCAATGTGGTCTTCTGCTGCTGTAGCCCATCTGCTTCAGGGTTTGACGTGTTGTGCGTTCAGATATGGTATTCTGCATACCTTGGTTGTAACGAGTGGTTATTTGAGTTACTGTTGCCTTTCTATCATCTCTAACTGGTCTGCCCATTCTCCTCTGACCTCTGACATCAACAAGTCATTTCCGTCCATACAACTGCCGCTCACTGGATATTTTCTCTTTTTCGGACCATTCTCTGTAAAACCTAGAGATGGTTGTGCGTGAAAATTCCAGTAGATTCCAGTTTTTGAAACACTCAGACCAGCCCGTCTGGCACCAACAACCATTCCACGTTCAAAGTCACTTTCTTCCCCACTCTGATGCTCGGTTTTGTTGAAAACTCTGTTCTTCTAAAGTGTAGAAGACTCAGAAGAGAAGACCAGGAGAAAACGGATTGGATCGTCAGCAGGATTCTTTTTATTGAGAACCCAAGCTGTTGGTAGCTGCAGTCATCGAAATCTCATTCTTAAGTAACTTTACATGGTATCTTATAGGCATTTTTGGAGGAGGGACTTTTTTGGAGGTGGAGACAAATTCAAACAATGCATGCAACTGAGGGAGGCGTTGGTTTTGTTACCAACCTTCCCGTGGTCCTAATCTCATCAACATAATCAAATGCATAGACACTAATCCAATCAACCTAAACGAATCCACGTCTGGGCTAGGGGCTCTGAAAGATAGACACTAATCCAATCACCCTAACGAATCAACGTCTGGCCAGGGGTTCTTTGAATCAACGTCTGGCCAGGGGTTCTTTGAATCAACGTCTGGGCCAGGCGTTCTTTGAATCTCTGCCAATCAACATGACTTGATTGAGACAAAGCACAGTTATACATTGAGTCAGGAATAAGAATCTAAATTAAACATTTAAATACAATTTGTAATCTCACAGTTTGAACTTCAGCAAGTCATATTCACCTCATCTAGATGCCTAAATGCATTGATTGCTGCCATGTTATTGGCTGATTAGCAATTTCTGTTACCAAGCAATTGAGCAGGTGTACCTAATAAAGTGGCCGGTGAGTGTATATATATGGAAGCATATGTGTAGCAAAATTAAATTTGCAATGTAAATGCAAAATAGCAATCCAATATGTGAATTTAAATTGACATTTTACCATACATGTGTGCAAAATGAAATTATATTACAATTTTCTACACTAGTTTTAATATGCATATTAAAAACATATAAACTGGAGTAAATACAAAACTAGAGCCGAACTAACACTGAAATGAGATATTAGTAATAAATAGTATAGTGAATACATTAAATAATCATAATAGAAGGACACATGAAAGCACGTATTTCCAATTCCGAGAGTCACGATCCGATTCCAGAACGATTCTTGATCTACTTTTCCCACCTTATTAATTAGTTTACTGACTTGAGAATGGTATTTAAGATTATCTGAACGTTTTCCATTCAAGAACTGTGAGTTTTTTTTCTTTATCTTTACTGCTGTTTTTTACTATGACATCAAAGACAGCGGGAGATCTATTAAGCTGCATTCACACACGGCTCTCTTTTGAAATATAAGAAGTAATTTGGTTTGTCCTGTCCGTTTAATCCCTTACATTTATTTCATTTTATTTATGAATTTAGCAGGCACTTTTATCCAAAGCGACTTCAGTGCATTCAGGCTATACATGTCTTAAGACATAACTGTCTGTGTTTACATACATTTTGCGTCATAAAACCATTTTGAGACGCAAGTACATTGAACCACTTAAAAGGAGTCGCGCGTGCAGTAGGGATGGGTATCGTTAAGGTTTTAACAGTAATACTACTCTTACCGATACTGCTTATCGATTCGGTACTTTAACGTATTCTTATCGGTACTTTTTGAATTGTTGAAGAAAATTAATTTTATGCTGATCGTATGTGTATGAAGTGCAAAGCCTTTTTATGTATAGTAGAGGGAAAAGGGCCTGAGGAATTCTAGCCTAAGCTATATGGAGGAGAAGGGGAAGACCTGCCCTGACCTTAGAGGTCATATAGGCCCTAAATGTAAAGGTAGTAAGGCTGTACAACATGATTTAGTAGAATGTTATTTACTTCCTCTCCAAGTAAGGAAAAGTACAGATGCAAGATTGTAACCCTGTAACATTGAGTGTGTGAATATAAGGCACCCTCCCCGTTTGTCGCACTCTGCAGCAACTTATGTGTCTGTATGACTGTTGACCTTCTTTGCAAAGAATAAACATTTTAAAAGACTAAGAGTGAGTTTGTCTCTTGTCTGATGAGAGTCAGCTAAAAAATGCTACGACAATTTGGTGTCAGAATTGGGATTCCTTGGATGTGTCTTCTGGACCTGAGAGCGGACGGTGACCATACATCCTGGACTTAGAGTCCAGCCCTAACCCGAATAGGTTTGAAGGGACGACAGGGACCGACCGCCGAGGCCCGTAGGGGACACCACTGGAATCTGTAAATGAACCCAGGTGGCAACAGGACTCTCGGGTAAGAGACAAATCAAAACTTTCTAAAGAATTTAGAATTTGGGTTTTGAAATTAGAATTGAAATTAAGGGGATAAACCATATTGGTGGGTCCTGAATCTGTGGTGTCACGTAACTGAGATCATTGCGAGCGGAAGGCAGCATGATCAAAGGGGTCTCAGGTGAGACGGAATTGCGTGGGATGATACAGCACAGCTCTGTCAGGGAACATTGAGTGTCACAAGATTAAATGTGGTGAAGGAATCAGTTGAGGAGGGAAGTACAAAAACAGAAAGGGTGTTATGTTAAGCATATGTGTCATAAATGTGAGGAGACGGTGAATTGTTGGTTGGGGGAAGCAGACAAGAGGGAAAGAAGGGCGATGCAAAAAAAAATAGCGTATAGAGATGATAAGAAAAAGGAAAATGAAAAATGTGAAGAAAAAGTAACCGCATCAAGTAAACCTACTAACCGCTCTGATGTTTCTACTTTAAACATGCACCACCGCCCTATCATCACTATCCCGTGGCGGAGCTGCGAGCCCTGAAAGTGGACCCTGACCTCGACTGCTCTCTACCAAAAAGACCAACAGCACCGCAAGCAGAGGAAGAAGCGGAGGAAGACCCCGAAGTGATTCCTGAAACACCCAACAAAGAAGTTGGAGAGGGGAGAGAGGAGAGAGTGCTAGTAACGTCAGACCATGGACTGTGAATGATATAAAAGAAGCGATGGCTCATTTGCCGAGCCCGGAAGAAGCAGGTGACAGATTTTCCACATAACTGGTTCAGTTCTGCAAAGAATTCAGCCCCACTGTGCACGAGCTGAGGAGGCTGCTGGCAGTGAAACTGGGGGCTTCGAGCTGGCACAAGGTGAGTGGGAGGCTGCAGAGGGAAGATTGCCGGAGAGAACATAGCGACTGGGAACACCGACACAACTTGGAATACTGCACAGCTGTTGAGGAGCTGGCTGGAGGGATAAGAACGTCATTTCCAGCACGTTTGGACACATCAAAGATTGACAATTGCTGCCAGAGCAGAGAGGAATCTGCTCAGGATTATTATCATCGTCTCTATGAGGTATTCAACAAACATAGCGGCCTAGACATGCCGGCCGACCGAGGAAACCGGCCCGAGACATGGGAATGCCACTTAAGAAGCTGGATTTTGAATGGTCTGAGACCTGAAATCGCGCAAGCAGTGAAAACCAGCTACATTGAATGGAAAAACAGACGACTGTCTGCCGTGCTGGCACATGCTTTACATGCCGAAGAACTGCAGATGGCAAAGAAAGAAAGAGTGAAAGCAAAGACTGACAAATATTTACAGCTGGCCCTAGTGCAAGCTGTGTCAAGGCAGGGGGCTTTTCTGTGCAGCGAAATCAGCAGAAAGGTGGGGGAAGAGGAAAAAGACAAGGTGGAAAAAACTTTGAAAAACGGAGCTGCTGGATCTGCGACACTGATGATCATGAGTTCTTTAAGTGTACTAAATGCAGACTGTGCAAGAAGGATGGTCATTGGACCAAGGACTGTCTGGAGAACGAGCTAGATCAAGAAGCAGACTGAAGCAAGGGCGGTGGAGAGCAGCGGGGACGGGAGAAGGGGGAGCAGTCTCCGGGAGCCACTGAAAAGGGAATGACATTTTTTTTAACCACACACACACACATACACTGATGTACATACTGCTCTCTGCAATGAAGAAAAAGCTTGTGTTTCTGTGTATAATTCTGAATTGAATGATGAAAATTTTGATAAAAGTTTAATGATGTATAAAAGTGAGGCATTTAAGAAGATGCCGAGATACCCCATGTTTGTTGAGGGGGTAATGATTGAGTTTTTAGCCGATTCTGGGGCTTCAAGATCATGTTTACGACCATGTGACTTGCCATGTCAACCGTCATTATCAGATAAAACAAATGAGTCTGTTTCTGCATCGGGGTATACAAGTGTTGAAAGATTTACAGTGCCTCTAAATTGTGAAACAGAGGGGGGCAGAGTGCTGAATCATGCATTTGTTTATTCACCAAAATGCCCTGTGTCAATTTTGGGCCGAGATCTGTTATGCAAACTAAATTTGATGCTAGTTGCGAACTCCTCGGGTGTCAGGGTGAAAGAAGAGGGGGAGCAATGGTGCTGTTTGCAAGCAGAGCCAAAGTGGGCCTATGAAAGGCACATCATAAATCATGATTGGGCTGAAATGATGTGCGAATTGGACTTCATCGAGCTGTCCCCATGTGAGGGGAATAAATATTGTTTGGTGTTGGTGGACATGTGGTCCAAACGGGTCGAGGCTTTCCCAACATCAAAACAAGATGCAGCAGCAGCAGTGGAAAAGGCTCTGCTGACTGAGATAGTCCCGAGGTGGGGGATCCCACAGAAAATCAGCTCAGACAATTGGACACATTTTGTTAATGAGGCAATAAAAGAAGTGGGTACATTTCTAGGAATAAAATTTGAGAACACACTGCAGTTACAGACCCGCCTCAGGGGGCGGAGTCGAATGGCAAAATGGGATAATTAAAAACAAATTGGCTAAATGTTGTGAGGAAACTGGACTCTGAAACTGGACTGGGTTAAAGCGCTCCCGATCGTCCTCATGTACATGAGAATGAGAAAACGATCTAGGGTAAACCTGAGCCCATTCAAAATTCTCTTTGGTAAACCAACTTATATGGGGATGGATGGGGGTAAACAACAGCTGCCATCAACAGAATTGTGTGAGCATGACATGTTGAGTTACTGCAAAGAAATGTCTTCTCTGTTGTCTAATGTCTCTGTGCAGATAAAATCTGCTCAGGGGAAAGTTGCTGAAACTCCCCTGCACGACATCAAACCAGGAGATTTCGTGGTAGTACGAGATCTGAGGAGAAAGAGTTGGAAGGCGAAAAGGTGGTTGGGACCATTCCAGGTGCTCCTAACTACCCGCACGGCTGTGAAGGTAGCTGAGAGGGCAACGTGGATTCATGCCAGCCACTGCAGAAAAGTTCCATCTGTATCTCAGGAGGAGGAACGGACAGAGCAAGGGATCTGAAGCACGTCAACAAAGGCCAGGATCCCAGAGAAACACCAAACTCTTTCATCCGAGTCTGTAAAATGTTGGGTGTATCATGTTGTTTCCACATTCCAGACTACAGTGACAATGTAACCAATATCATCACTCACATGAGAATGGCCGTAAAAGAGCCTGAACGAACAAACAACGCATGGTTCGAATGGTTTACAAATCTGTGGGGAGGATGGGGATACTGGTTGTTTAACACTGTGTTACCGATTGTGCGGGGCAGGATTAGTGTTACTGTTATGTTTACCATGCATTTTTCAGTTTGTATCCAGCTCTGTACAGAGACTGGCGAAGAGTAGTGTAACACATACATTTCTTAAAATGACTGTCTATCCTGAGGATATGTTTTTAGACATGGGTAATGAGAAAGCGACTGAAGAAGAAACCATTAGTAGCATAAGCTACAATGAGATGAAGCTGAAAGCTGAAGTGAAGTTGAACCATAAACTGTTTGACCAAGTGTTGAGCCCATCTGAATCTATACTGTTTAGCTTGCTTAAATCAGGGTCTGTCCCCACATAAAAAGCTTTAGCATGTTTTCTTACTTCTTTCAAGAATTTAAGAGAGTGATCATTTATACGAAAATCAGAGATGAATTGTATAAATGTGATGTAATAGCTTAAATTTGCATTATTATTATTAGTTTGAGTGTATTACATATAATCCAAGTATAAGTAGAAAAGAAAGTTATCAATGAATGATAAAAAGGGGGAAATTGTTGAAGATGAATTGAAAATGAAAGATGAAGATGAAAATGAATTTTATGCTGATCTTACGTGTATGAAGTGCAAAGCCATTTATGTATGGTAGAGGGAAAAGGGCCTGAGGAATTATAGCCTAAGCTATATGGAGGAGAAGGGGAAGACCTGCCCTGACCTTAGAGGTCATATAGGCCCTAAATGTAAAGGGAGTAAGGCTGTACAACATGATTTAGTAGAATGCTATTTACTTCCTCTTCAACTAAGGAAAAGTACAGCTGCAATATTGTAACCATGTAACCTTGAATGTGTGAATATAAGGTGGTGGAGGAGCACCCTCCCCATTTGTTGCACTCTGCAGCAACTTGTGTGTCTGTATGACCGTTGACCTTCTTTGCAAATAATAAACCTTTTAAAAGACTAAGAGTGAGTTTGTCTCTTGACTGATTAAGTAAAAAATTGCCACGACAGTTATATATATATATGAAAAATTAAGAGCTGAATTAACATTGATTTATATTCTGAAATGTAAAATAAATATTTAATAAAATGAATATAAAGCATCAATTTGTGTATTACACATATTATAATATACAGTAAGAACATGAACAAAGAAAAAAAGTAAAACAAACTGACAAATTCAATAAAACAAATATACAAATTAAATGAAATAAAAAGTGCTTTTTCATGAAGGTCCACTGACATTACTGTTCAGTTAAGTAATAGCCAACAAAATAAATCTAAAAGTAATCAAATGTAAATGTACACTGCATAGTTTTCACTGTATATATTGTTAGATTGATGCTTATTAAAGCTATAACGTCATACAGATTAAGAGCTGTGAGTGATTTTCTCTTTGCGTTTTGTTCTTTGATTAACATTGATGGCCCAAGTGCCAATCTGTCACTGTCACGGATCTTCTCCCAACCATTCTCATCCACTTAAGACAAACTGTGTTTAAGTGAATACTCTTTCAAGAATACTAAGTTTCAACTACCGGCGAGACTTACATGTCCGATGCGTGAGTATCGAACTCCTGTCAGACCCCACAAAGCCTTCCAGCCCAGCAATCGTACCTTTTTTGTCCTATGGTCTTCTTATCCCTTACCTTTTCCATCCTACATTCGGCGAGGTTTGCCCGTCCGTTTTTTATCTCCCATCGGAGTTCATTCTAGCCTTTTTTGGTTTTCTGAGATGCTCAGAGCTCATCATCTCCTCCAAATTCGATCTTGACACCAACCCCACCATCTCAGACCTAACAGTTGTCGATAGCGAAACCATTCAAAAAATATATAATAATAACATTATTATTATAATGTTATTATTATATATAATAACATTATAATAGCTAGTAGTGCGAGCTAGATAAACTTACCTTTTCAAGTCCCATGCTTGGCGAGGCTCACCCGTCTGACACCGTGAGTCTTCATATCCTGTCGGATGTCGGCTCGAGCCTCCCAGCCAGACAGATTCACTTTTCCATCCTGCGGTCCAGCGAGACTTACCCATCCAGGTCTGTGAGTATCCATGTCTAGTCAGATGTCGGCTCGAGTGCCTCCCGGCCACTTACATTTTACCTGTCCGACACAGTGAGTCCCGATCTCCCGATGGACGCTGGCGAGAGCACTCCCGGCCAGACAACCTTACCTTTTCAAGTCCCAGGCTTGGCGATGCTTACCTGTCCGATACAGTGAGTATTGTTCTCCCGATGGGCGTTGGCTAGTGCCTCCCCAGCCAGACAAACTTACCTTTTCTATCCTGTAGCCAGCTAGAATTAGCCATCCAAAATGAGAGTATTTATCTCCAGTCGAATGGACGCTGGCGAGAGCACTCCCTTCCAGACAACCTTCACCTTTTCAAGTCCCACGCTTGGCGATGCTTACCTGTCCGACACCGTGAGTATTGTTCTCCCGACGGTCGCCAGTTGGCTAGAGCACTCCCCAGCCAGACAAACCTTACCTTTTCTAGTCCCTCACTGGCCGAGCTAGAATTAGCCATCCGACACATGTGAGTGTTGATCTCCCGTCGGACGCCAGCGAGAGCCTCCCTTCCAGACAAACCTTCACCTTTTCTCATCCTGCGGCCTGTCCGAGATTTATCTATCCGTGCTGTATGTGATCCATCTCCAGAGGGATGTCGGTGAGAGCACTCCCGACCAGACATCTTACCTTTCTGTCTTACTTGTCTGACTCAGTGAGCCCCGATCTCCTGATGGCGAGAGCCTTACCCAGTCTAGACAACAGTGACCTTTTCCGCTCCCGCTCGGACCGACAATATCGAGAGCCTCCCGTTGAACGCTACATACCGGTCAACCTAGCAACCTTAGCTTTCAGTCCACCTGCCGGCCTGCGAGCTTAATCTATCCATGACTCACGATGTGTCCATCTCCCGAGGGATGTCGGGGAGAGCCTCCCGGCCGGACACATCTTACCTTTTCCTGTCTACGTCAGCTTGTCTGACCTATCAAACAGGTGAGCATGCCCGATCAGTCCTGGATGGCGGCAAGAGTGCCTCGACCAAACTTGACCTTTCTATCTTTACCTGTCCAGCTCGCACCACAAGTGGAGGCCCAGCCAGCAGTCTCGTTCGAATGCTACATACCTCGGTCCACTGAAGCAACCTTCCGAACCCTCTCTTCTAGTCCTCACATCTTTTCCCCCCACCTGGTGAGGCTTAACCATTCGATGTACTGATTCTCGATCCGACGGAGTATTGATGCTCCCGTCGGATGCTAGCGATGGGCCTTCTCGGCCGGATAACTTACCCTTTTCCGTCATCTGACGTCAGCAGGGGCTGACAGCCTAGTCAAACAGGTGAGCATGCCCAGCCAGTTGGATGACGGCAAAGTGCGCTCGACTCAAACTTGAACCTATTCTCATCTTTAGGCAACTCAGGTCCTCCTGAGGTCAGTGGAGGCCTCAAGCCACGCTGTTGCTCCATCGGTAGGCAGGGGTCTCACTCGGTCCAACGCGATGAGCACACCATTCCGAACCCTCTGGTTCTGATCCCTCACATGACTGGTTGTCCCAAACCACCTGGCGAGGCTCATACCAGCGTTCGGTGGGGCCTACCCACGCATTCCAATCGCTCCCTCTGAGTATTGTAGGCTCTCGGCCCGCTTCATGGGCCTTCTCGGCTCAGATAACCTAGCTTCCTCCAGATCATCAGTGACTAGTATTTTGGGGAGGATCTTAGTCAGTAGGCGGCTGTTCAACAGCTCATTGCGTTTGGAGGGTACTCTGGGTTCGGGTGAAATTTCGGGTGTACCTAATTACGACATAAGTGGTATGCAACTCAAGGTTAATCAATACACTGGTATAAATACAGCTGACATACCTCTACTCATTTGACTGTTAATCAGCATCGGTCCAGGCAGGGGTTCTCCACCATTATCACTAAGTTCTCACCACTGTGGGATTAGCACACCATTGTAGTTTAAATGGTTTAATTTAGATACACTTCCTGACTGGTAAGTCCCAAACCAGGTCAGCTCATTTCAGCGTGTTTTCGGTGGGGCCTGACCTTTTGACGCTTGCCAGATCAGCTGTGCCTTTTGTCTAGAATGTAGGCTCAGACCACTGAGGCCGCTCACACAGGCTACTGTTCTGCAAACTAGACTTTCTAGCCCAGATCTCAGTGTGTATTCGTTTGGGTGGATCTTAGATCTGGCGGCTGTTCTATGCATTTGATTATGTTTGATGAGGTTACCACTGGAAGTTCCGGGTAACAAATAACACCTCCCTCGGGTGCTACCTTTGTTTGACATAAGTTTGTATGTTTTGTCTCAACCTCAAAAGTCCCTCCTCCAATTCTGCCTATAACACTGATAAAATTACTTAAGAATGAGATTTCGATGACCTCAGATACTCAATTTGACATGTCATAGAATCAAGCAATTCTGCTGACAATCCAATCCGAAGTCTCCTGGTCTTCTCTTCTGAGTTTTTCTACACTTTAGAAGAAAGCAGTTTACAACACCACACTATGGGGGGTACTCTGGGTTCGGGCCATCCCCGACCTCAGAGCCCTCCCCAGGACAGCACGCCAGCTACGCATTACCATACTCGCCAAATGTGAGTGTGATCTCTAGAAATTTAGTAAAACTGAAAACATTGATTAAGCCCAAAATATACTTCAATTTTACGCATACGCAAGGGACTCTGAACACGCAAGGTCAGTTATTTTGCAGTGTTCAGTTTTTTCTACAAGGTGGCAACACTGTCCCAAGGGCAAATGTTTCAACAGTAGAAAACAAACCTAAAGAGACGGAACAACAAAATCTTGGAGACTGCAACAACAACAGACAGCCGCATTGACAAGTGCTTGTGTGGGAGAGAGAGAGAGAGGGTATGAGACAGCTCAGCTTTGGTTTAAAAGAGTTAAAAAAATATATGTTATCAGTCATAACTTAACAGGGAAAATAGAACGGAGACTAGACATTGATGAATCTTTCTAAAGCGCATGTATCGACCGCCCGTGTTCACGCACAACATCAAATGGAGTATACTTTGAAAGGCTACGCGTTCGACTATACGCATAAGCTAGTATGCGTGCAAAAACGAAGTATACTTTGGGATTTAGTTTGTTCATGTGCACTGCACTAGGTTGGAGCAAAACTCTGCATGCAAGTGGAACTTAAGAAACAATGTTGAGATCTCCTGCAATCTGTTCTGAACATGACAATTCAGAGAGTCGGGATGACTTTTGATTGATGACTTACAACACTGGTTTCCAGTCCTGGGCATGGAAGGACCAATGTTCTGCAGAGTTTCTGGTGATCCTTGATCAGCTGCTCAGGTCTGCTTAAATTGGAGCTAAACTCTTCAAAGAGAAAGAAGACAACCAATAATATGATATTAAAAAGTAAAAAAAAATGTGATTCATAAATATGCACATAAACATCTGAAAATGCAGAAAGATAAGAAAAAAGCAATATGTTTAATGAGAACTTTCAACCCGCTAAAAAATAAGAAGCAATATTAAGTCACAGATGCGTTTTTATTTATTATTGTTATTTGTCTTATTATTCTTGAAATAAGTTACAATTATATTGTGGTTTATCAATGTTTTTCAGTCTCTAAAATGGAAAATATCTATCAATGAAAAGTCATATATACATCATATGTAACAATATTTACTAAGAGTTCTAACACCATGTCTACACCGGAAGGCGTAACAAAATACAATAGGACCTATTATAATCAGTGATGCTACACTGAAAGATGCGGGGCCACACAACAAATCCCGACAGTAAACTGATGCTTTGTTCTATTTATGACCAGCTGACAAAAAAGTTCAAATGATTTGCAATGGTCGCTTTTCTATGTGAATATAATGTAAACATTTAATTAGGGACCGAGCACCGATGGTGCGAGGACCCTATTGAATCTGCTCTGTTTATTATTAGGGACCGAGCACCGATGGTGCGAGGACCCTATTGAATCTGCTCTGTTTATTAGGGCCCAAGCCAGAAAGGCGCAGGGCCCTATTGATTTTGTTAGGATTCTTTTTTTTATAATTTTTGTTTTATTATCTGGGCATTTTTGGGGGACTTAACATGGTCAAAAACTCTTGAAAATGTGCACACACATTGGAACCCGGCAGTTAGGACGCCGCAGAGGCTGGGACCCGGACGTGGCACAGAAGCTCTACGGCGCCCCCAGGAACACCATCAGAAAACTTGATGAATAGCTCACACATACCTTGCACGTATTCATATGAAACTCTGTACACATATAGATCTTATTGAGCCTATTCAGGGCTGTTTAAAAAGCACTTGCTCAGGAATTTGAAATACTCCTCCCAGGATTTTCAACAGACGAGCACCAAACTCGGTGAACGTGATCTCAAGACATTGGGGATGCTAAATTGCAGAGGATTTATTAAAGTAACATTAAAAAAGATAGCAGTAATTGTCTTGTATCATTAAAGTGCAGTTTCCAAACTTTCCAAAACTTTTTACATGCAGGGAAAAAGTCATTCTGCGGAAGTATGGTTAGTTTCATGACTTTACAAAACTCTATGGATAAGAGAAAATTAAAAAACTAGCAGGCATTTGATCACACTGTGTGGGGTGGGACTGTCTGTTTAGTGTGAAGGGTGAGTGAGGGGGAGGGAGACAGCTGATCTGATGTGCCACAGCCTGAGAGACATTAGCTGAATGTGTGTGTGTGTGTGTGTGTGTGTGTGTATGTATATGTCACAGCCTAAGAGACAGCAGGTGAATGTGTGTGTGTGTGTCACAGCCTGAGAAACAGCAGGTTTATGTGTATTGTGTCTGACCTGACCTGCATGTGTGTCACAGCCTGATTGTCCATACAGCAGGTAAATCCTGTGTATGTATATATGTATGTGTGTCTATGTAAGTCAAAGATTGTGGTATCAAACGTTCAGCACGGTTCTAATGTTGTTATTGTGTCTAATTCTGACCTAAGCATGTGTATAATATTCCATTCTATTGTCCAATGCGAGTGATTCATTTAATTATTTTATTATTATGTATGTTTGATCTTTTAGTACATGTATACTAAGCTATTGGCAATATTCTATGCAAGTTTAAAGATCGAGCCAATCAAACGTTCACACGTTTTGAATTTGAATTGAGAGAGAGAGACAGTTAGAGAGTAGAGAGAGAGAGTAATAGACTATTTAAACACATTCTATTAATCACCAGAAAAATGTATCATTTAATTATTTGATTATTATTGGTGTTTATCTTTTTGCATTACAGCTTAAGAAATGTCTTAATGTCTTATGTGTCTTAATATCTGTATCAGGCATTATAGGCAAGTTGAAGCCAATAAAGACACATTTTTGAGGACAGTCGGTTACTTCAGAGATACAGAGAGAGAGAGACATCCGCACTGAGTTTTGACTTTGAAATGAGCAGAGCTCATATTTATTCAATGTCATCATCACCTTTTTAAGTTTAATCACCCTTTTACGATTGAAACTGATCAGTAACCTCTTGAAATTATAAATGGAGATTTTTCTTGCATTACCAGCTTAACATATGTCTACAACTGTCTGTATGTGCCTTAAATGTCTGATCAGGCATTACTAGGCAAGTTGAGGAGTTGATAATGACCTGCAGGAGCCATGTATTTAAGGTAGCCAGTCAGGTTCGTACAGAGATACATATTGGTAGCATCCGACTGGTAAACACAATAACCCGGGACGATGTGCTAGTGATTTTGCTAGACTTGCTGAATTTGCTGGAATTGAGAACCGCTGCTGTAACTTATTCAATGCTCAATAATCACCTGTTTTAAACAGTTAGTTAATTCAAAACTTTAACAGACTTGAAGTACTGAACAACACATTTTTACTGTATCTTGTGAAATTTATTAAATTTATTTTAGGTCATGGTACAGTAACAAATGTACATTAACACATTTTTATTTACAACTGTAGTAGTCAATTTTGAACATAATATTAACTAAGATTCACATATGCTATAAAAACTATTGTTAGGAGTTTTAACTTATATGACCTGTTAAAAGCTAAAACCTGTATTGAAAACAGTTTGTTAGCAACTTCATTAGTACAGGGAACACATGTACTAATGAAAATGTATAACCTGAATGCAATTGGTAAGCCCGACTTTGGATAAAAGCGTCTGCAAAATGCATACCCGGATGTAATGTTACAAAATGTGTATATATTGTTCTCTGGATGTGCTGAATGTTGCTGAGAGATTGAGAACCGCTAGAGAGTAACTATAGCATCAATAATATTGTTGTATAAACATTAGTTAATATTAATTAACTAACAGACTAATGCTAATAACTGAAACACTTATTTTGTAAATAAGTTTATTTACTGTTGTTACCAAAGTTTAATATTATTGTTGTATGTGTGTCTGTCTGTCTTGATGGCTACGGAGTTAACCCTTCCATTAATGTATCCATTAAATCAAAACTGCTAGAGGGTTACTGTAATGCATGTAGTCCACTGGGCACAGTTTTCCTGATGCCACCAGGGTGGCGTATTGTACTAAGATTGGGCCCGCCATTTGCTATAAAAACTATGTTCATTATTATTTTCCGCACTTGATCGCATAATGTTGAGGGCCTAAGCATGCTAAAACCTCATTCACAAACGGTTTGTTACAACTTCATCAGAACAGGTGAACACATTGTACATAATGAAAATGGGTATAATCAGAATGCAGGTGTGGTAAAATGGCTCGACTTTGCGCCACCTATACACATTCAGCGGAGTGTGCCTCGAGCTAAGTTTTACGTACATAAATGAAAATCAGTACACTTATGTTACATAACAATACTGTACAATATTGTTCTCTAGTGTGAAATCAGAGAGAGACCGAGAGGAAGTCGACTAACATTAATGAATTGTCTCGTCATAATTATTGTGTCATATTAATTGCCATTATTCAGGTGTAATACTAATAACTGAACTCCTCCCAGAGATGTATTCAGATGAACACCAAAATTGGTCATTGTAATCTAAAGCCCTTTGTGACGTTAAAGTTGCGAAGATCTATTTCGATGTTTCGCCATGAAACAGGAAGTTGTCTATAACTAAGGCATGTGATGGCTCCGGACCTTAACCAAACTTCACAGGATTGATAAGTACTCCTGACCTGAAGAGATCAAAACGTGACCAGAGGGTTAATATAAATGCATAGCGTCCACCTGCTGGCAACAGGAAGTGAAAAGTTTTACTGTGTAACTAACTCATCCGGTAGAGATTTAATGACATCAACATTATATTTAGGTCAGTTTAATCTAAAGGCCTGCTTGCAGCTATGTTAAATTGCGAAGAGCTTGAGTTTTCCGCTAATGGGCGTGTCAATGATGGCGTGACAAAATTCGATGTCTCGCCATGGGATAAAAGCTGTTGTTACTCAGCCATAAAATGTCCAATCTATCCAAAATTTTGCACACGTTTGATAAGAGCCATGGCCTGAAGACATCTGACATGCCAATGATATGGGTTATCAGACAGTAGCGCCACCTGCTGGCTACATGAAATTACTTGTTTTACACTAACTTAAACATGCAATGTCCAACCTGCACCAAACTTCAGCGGATTTGATAAGAGTCCTGGTCTGAAGACATCATAGTATATATATACATATATGATATATATCAGTACATATATATATACATAACATATATATATACATATACATATATAATCAGATAGGTCTCTAAAGGTCAACAAAATACTTTTTCAATACACAAATATCAAGGAAGTCGAGTTTATTTTGAATTATCTCGTACAGGGTATTCTTGCTGAATTTTTTTAAATCAATTTAAGGCACTGTCATGACCCTTTTTAACGAGACTGCACAAGTCAAATCAACATCGTATGAGTGGGGGGTTGACAATGTCTATGGTATCATATTAAGCCATAAAATTGGACATGATGTTACAGTTCTAGATAGCAGGTTTGTCACAAAAACAAAAATTGCGTTAAGATCACATTTCAGATCTTTAAACCATTTTTATGAAACAGGAAGTAAGTTATAACATAAGGCATTATTATATCCGACCTTCACCAAACGTTCACAGGATATGATAAGACTCCTGACCTGAATTGTTTAGATTTCTTACGTAGACACATTAACTTCTTTCACTCAAATTGCTTCGAGAGCGGCTTTATATAGCAGATTCCTGCTGGCAACAGCTGTACAGTGAAAAGTTTTACTGTCCCGCTAACTAAACGCTGTTTCATCAGGCATTATAGGCAAGATTTAATGAAAATGCTAACGATTACTATTTCTGAGGACAGTCAGGTTCCCTTCAGAGATATATAAACATCCGCACTGCGTTGTTGACTGTTGAAACATGCGAAGAGCTCATGAGTTTATCGCTAATGGACGTGTCAATGGTGGCATTTTGACAGTTTAATTCGATGCCCTATCACGATGGAAACTTAAAGAGCTGTTTCTTAAACCATCATAACATATTTACAACTTTGTTACGGCTTTAAATCTTGATACAACTAAACTTCAGTACGTTTGATAAGGACCTGCAGGAGCCCTGTATTTAAGGTAGCCCATCGGGCAGGACAGTGCCACATATTGGTAGCCCGACTGGTAAACACAATAGCCCCGGGACCTGCGGGCTAGCATGAAATTTGCGAGCCCTTGTTGTTACACTAAACTTAAACATGTTAATGATACCAATCTGCACCAAACTTGTACATAATTTGATTAAGAGTCCTTGAACTGAAGACATTATATCATACATATATATAAATGTTATATATATTATATGTATATATAGTATACTGTAACTCAGCAGTATATCAATTCCAGCCCCCCCCCCCCCCTCGCTCTGCACATTTCGTATGTTTCTCTTATCGCTTCAGACGTTTGTTCTCAATTGACACAAATGTATCAAGCGAAGTGGACATCACAGGATTATTCCGTCATGAAATTGTGTCAGGAATTGTGAACTGCTGCTGTAACTATTGTTCAATAAAATCAATTATAAGGCACATTTATGACCCTAGTTCAAGAGACTAACACAACTCAAGTATCAACATCGCATGAGTGGGGGGTTGAGTATGTCTATTTGTGTTAGTCATTTTTATTTAAGCCATGATACAGTAACATGATGTTACAGTTCAGACTACAGGTTTTCACAAAATTAATAATCGTAGTAAATCACATTTTGAACAGTAATATTAAACTATTTTCATGAAAAGGGATAAGTTAATACTGCTAATTTTAACTTATATTAATGTTAAAACGTACAAATATTATGCTCATTAATTGAAAACGATTTGTTAGTAGGCACATTTTCATACTATCTGTTCACTCAAAGTGTGCTGTCGAGAGCGTGCTGTGTATATAGCAGATGTCCCCTGTAGTTTCTGTACACAGAGGGAGAGCAGCAGAGTCCAACTCATAAACGCTTGTATAATTATTGTTCATGTTAATTAATATAGTTAATGCTAATAACTGAAAACTTATTGAAAATGTTACCAAAGTTTTACACTTTTGTTGAGTGGTCGTGTGTCCCTTCATGGCTAGAATTAACCCTTTTTATTAATGTATCCCTTTAATCCAAACTGCTAGAGGGTTTGACTGTTGAATGCATGTGGCCGCTGGGCACAGTTTATCTTGATGACCATCATGGTGGCATTTTGCACTGTTTAATGGGCCCTATCACGATTGAAACTTAAAGACTATATCTTAGGGACCGATAACCGTATGGTGCGAGGACCCTATTGAATCGGCTCTGTTTATTATTATTATGATTATTTTCCAAACTAAATTGCAGTAGTTTATAAGGACCTGCAGGAGCCCTGTATTTAAGGTAGCCCATCGGGCAGGACAGTGATACATATTGCTCAGCCATTCGACTGGTAAACTTTCTGATAGCCACCGGTTGACGGTCGAGGCTAGCGATTTTGCGAGGTCCCTGTGTACCATAAACTAATGCTTAAGATACAACTTAAAATTGTAATAATCTTATTAATGCTAAGCATTGAACTTAACATTGAAGGATCATGTGACACTGGAAACTGGTAGAAATGCACCCATTGACTGTCTAGTGATTACTGTAACTCAGGACGAGTTTCTGGCAATGACCAGTCCCGGATCGGGGACCAGCCGGTAAGTCTCACGGCTTGCCGATTTTGAGCCGATCCTATTATTGCCAGCGGCACAGGCAGAGACGTCACAGCCACGTGCACACTCACATTAGATATCACAGTCACAAGAAAACATGAGAATAATGTGAGAATAATTATAATTTTAATGTCATTCAGTGTAAACGGCGATTGATAATGTATTTATGTCATGCCAGATGAGGCTTGAACAGCCTGAGTGAGTGTGTGAGAGAGACAGCACACATAAATTACATCTATAGCAGAGGTGAAATGCAGAAAATAAAAATAATAATTTACAGAATATACAATATAAAAATTTAACTAAAAAATAACAGAAGGCACATTTTTATGTTTACTTATTTAGTAATGCTCTTACAGAGTTATTTGTGTTTGGACATTAAAATAACTAACAGGCAAACACACACACATACATACATTTTGCAATAGTAAATTAGAGATGCATTGTGATATAGGCTAAATATATTGTGAAAAATGCTAATAAAGTTATTTAATAAGCTTTCTCAGATCACCTGCGTTTTCATTATTTCTGTCACCAGCTCCCTATCAGAAATGTGTACAATCAGCTAAAACCATATGTGTAATAAAGTTTTTTGTTCTGACACTTCTGAAATCACAGAACGTCTAGGTTACATACGTAACCCGTGTGTGTGTGAACGGAGATGTGTATGTCGTGACGACATAGGGAGATTTACCTGAGAGAGCCCAATCATCTCTGACTTTAAGAGAAAACGGCAATGAAATTGGCTAGTGATTATTGCATACCTGAGCCACTCCCCGTGCATAAGGGTATAATATAGTGTGACAGGTGCATCACTCATTAGGATTTACGCTGAGGAGCCGAGAACTTAGTCCCTGGCAACCAGCGATGGTTACCAAGATGTTGTACATCGCTGCTGTGAGATAGACATGCCCCTGTATCATTATCGCACAGAAATCACAAGGGATTTCGACCTTCAGTGAAAAGTATCGGCTTCAAGTCTTCCTATTTGTTTTTACAGCTTGGCAGTAACGGCAGGGAGGCGAGCCTTACGGAGAAGGACGCTATGTAGGCCACATCCTGCCCGAGGCACAGTTTTCTTGATGAGCCACCGTGGTGGACGTTTGCACTCAGGCTTGGGCCAGACTACATTGACTGGACTCTGGGGCACAGCCTACATTTAGGTGACCGAGCACCGAGGGCTGCGAGCAGAACCTATTGACATCGAGCTCTGTTTATTATTATTATTATTATTTTCACAGGACTTAATATGCATGAAACCTTCAAGGGAACTATACACATATGGGATTACCTTTTAAGGAATGGCATATTACGGACACCATTCCCTGTACAGGGGCTGACCAGCCACCGTTGGCGAGCTGAGCATGGCAGTGCGAGGTCCCTTCCATCGACTGCTTGCAGCTTTGAATTTATTCCTTGTTTTTGCTAAGCGAGGATTTTACAGGATCAGTGTGACACTGGAAACTGGAGGAGAAATGCACCCGATATCGACCGGCCAGTGATGCGGGAATGCGGAGCGATTTCTGGCCAGTTCCCGGCCCGGATACTGGGGACCAACGACCGGGTAGAGATGGCTCAGCGAGCTGTGAACTGCGATTCTTCGCCCAGCCCGAGCTCTGCAGATTAGTCTGCCAAGCGGCACAGTGCAGCAGACGTCATGCGGAGGCCACGTGCAACACTCACGAGTGGAGTGAGCCCTCACCCCCAGTCAAGAAAACACGAGAATAATGCCTTGAGAATAATGGTACGCCAATGTACGGCCTCCACTATCCAGTGGGCCAACCGCTGATTTGGAGACAGCCTGTCCCTTTATGCTGACCTACGTGGCAGACAAAGAGCTGCTCAGAGCTTCTGAAGCAGCCGGGTGCAGTCCACGTATATGCGCAATGCTCTTACGAGGACACTGCACACGCTAAGGCTGGATTACATCTAATGCAGAGGTAAGATGCAGAAAATAAAAATAATAATCAGTATACAATATAAAAATTTAACTAAAAAATAACAGAAGGCACATTTTTATGTTTACTTATTTAGTAATGCTCTTACAGAGTTATTTGTGTTTGGACATTAAAATAACTAACAGGCAAACACACACACATACATACATTTTGCAATAGTAAATTAGAGATGCATTGTGATATAGGCTAAATATATTGTGAAAAATGCTAATAAAGTTATTTAATAAGCTTTCTCAGATCACCTGCGTTTTCATTATTTCTGTCGCCAGCTCCCTTCAGAAATGTGTACAATCAGGTACTTCTGTGTAATAAAGTTTTTTGTTCTGACACTTCTGAAATCACAGAACGTCTAGGTTACATACGTAACCCCCGTTGGAGGGAACGGAGATGTTATGTCGTGACGACATAGGGGGATTTACCTGGAAGCCCCAATCATCTCTGACTTTAAGAGAAAACGGCAATGAAATTGGCTAGTGGTTTTTGCATACCTGAGCCACTCCCCGTGCATAAGGGTATAAAAGTGTGACAGGTGCATCCACTCATTAGGATTTATGCTGAGGAGCCGAGAACGAGTCCCTGGCAACCAGCGATGGTTCAAGATTGTGGCATGAGGACATAACGTCTCCCTTCCCTCCATCAGGGAACGAGGTTTATGTACGTAATCTAGATGTTCCCTATCTGTCGGTCACTACGAGTTATGTCGTGACGACATAGGGGTCCTATGGAAAGCGCCACAAGCTGAACCCCGTCTCAACCTCGTGGCATGCAGACGTTGACAAGCGAGCACGTGACAGACAAATGCCATGCAGGAGGTTGCAACCTTCCCACCGCCCCAGCGCAACTTTGCTAACCTTGGTGCCTGCAGGGACCACTGAGTACATCGCTGCTGGAGATAGACATGCCCCTGTTCATTTCCGCACAGAAATCACAAGGGATTTCGACCTTCAGTGAAAAGACGGCTTCAAGTCTTCCTATTTGTTTTTACAGCTTGGCAGTAACGGCAGGGAGGCGAGCCTTACGGAGAAGGGCGCTACGTAGGCCACATCCTGCCCGAAGGGAGGTAACATGTGGAGACACTGATATGGACTGACCCAGGCTTGGGGCAGTACTACATATGACTGGACTCTGGGGCACATCCTACCTAGGTGTAGGCAGGAGGGCTGCCAGCAGAACCTGACAGAGAGCTCTGTCAAAGAGAAGACATGGGCTTACTATGAGGGAAACCTTAACGTGGAATAATACACATATGGGATTACCCGAAGGGGAATCAGGCTATACGGACACCTAGCCCAGTACAGGGGCTGACCGGAGACCCGGGCGAGCTAACATCAGTACTCGGCCTGGCATCAGACTGCTCTGCCCAGTCTGACTGCCGGGGGTGCTTGGAGGATTCCACCAGGTTTCACCGTCCGGGGAACTGAACTGGAGGAGAAAAATGCGCTCGTATCCCCGGATGAGCAGGAATGGCGCAGCAAGCGTGACACTGGCCAGTTCTTCCCGCCCATTACCTGTTACCCAACACACGGGAAGAGACTGGCTCAACGCGGAGACTGTAGAATCTTGCGAAGGTGTTCGGTGTCGCCCAGCCCGCAGCTCTGCAGATGTCTGCCAGAGAGGCGCTGTGCGCCAACGCATGGGAGGAGGCAACACTCCGAGTGGAGTGAGCCCTCACCCCCAGTGGGCACGGCTTGCCTTGAGATTGGTACGCCAAGGCGACGGCCTCCACTATCCAGTGGGCCAACCTCTGTTTGGAGACGTGGAGTGACTCTGGCAGGTCTGGCTGCCCACCTAGGGCGTGAGCAGACGAGACAGACGCCCACTCAGGGCGGAGCAGACGAGACAGACGCCCACAGGGTGGACCGACGAGACAGACGTCCACCAGGTACGGATGCAGACGAGACAGACTCCTTACCAGGGCGGAGCAGACGAGACAGACGCCCACCAGGGCTGGATCTACGAGACAGACGTCCTCCAGGACGGAGCAGTGCTTGACAGACGTTCACCAGGCTGATCAGGCGAGACAGACGCCCACCAAGGCGGAGCAGGCGAGACAGACGCCCACCTTGGGCGGAGCAGTATCGAGACAGACGCCCACCAGGGCGTCAGACGAGACAGACACCTCCGGGGCGGAGCAGACGTGACAGGCGCCTCGGGCTGAAGCAGACGAGACAGGCGCCTCTTCAGGGCTTAGCAGACGAGACATGCGCCCTCCAGGGCGGAGCAGTCGAGACAGGCTGACCCTTTTGGTCGGAGCAGATGAGACAGGCGCCCTCCAGGGCGGAGCAGACGAGTCAGGCGCCCTCCAGGGCGGAGCAGACGATTTTCAGGCGCCCTCCAGGGCGGAGCTGACGAGACAGTGGCCTCACCAGGTCGGAGCAGACGAGACCCTGGCAGTGACTGGGACCTAGAGGAAACTGAGACACAGAGACAGATATAGCACGGTCGGGACCAGCGGAGACGAAGGCGCTGGGCGGGACCTATTTGCGGAGACGAAGGAGAGCTGGGCGGGACCAGCGGAGACGAAGGAGAGCTTGTCGGAACCAGCGGAGACGAGGAAAGCTGGGCGGAACCAGCGGAGACGAAGGAGAGCTGGGCGGGACCAGCTGGAGAGCGAACTCTGCAAGCTCCTGGCACGGAGCGGCCTCTGGAGCGGACTCTGCAAGCTCCTGGCACGGGGGGGGCCCTGCGAGCTCCTGGCACGGAGCGGCCTCTGGAGCGGACTCTGCGAGCTCCTGGCACGGAGCGGCCTCTGGAGCGGACTCTGCGAGCTCCTGGCACGGAGCGGCCTCTGGAGCGGACTCTGCAAGCTCCTGGGACGGCGCGGACAATGCTGCAGACCTGGGTATGCCAGCTGCTTGCACCGACACCAGTGGTGGATCCGCAGGCGTGGTGGCCATCTTGGTTAACGGCATGGTGTCGCCTTCCTCCTCTGCGACACCCACAGTAAATGAGGAGCCAGCATACAACAAGGTCATGAGTCCATTAGGCCTCAAACTACCATTATACACTTCTCCAGGCTAAAGACAAAGATTTGTTAAACATGGCTTTGATGTGACTATTGAGTCCAATAAAACAAGTCCTTGAATAGAGACTCGTCGTACAGGTACCTGCTAAGACAGCTCACAAATATTGGTGAATCATACTCCTCCATAGTCAGGCCTCCCTGGCGAAGATGTAGGAGTTGGCCTATGCAGTCCATAGTTGGGCTGGGTAGTCGAGATGACGCTGCTGGATCTGAGTTGGCGAAGTCTTCTGTAATGACTGGTCAGAGGCGAGTGGATCCACTTGCAGCAATATTTATTAGACAGAATCAATCAGGCAATGGTCAACGGGCAGAACAGGAATATCAGAGGCAGAGCAGAGACGTAAACAATACCAGGCAGGGGTCGAGGTCACAGGCACAGTTTCAGAGTTCCAAGGTCGGGCAGTCCGGGGTCAAACACAGAGATAGCAGGATGAATAATGCTCAGAAATGTCAGCCGGGGCAAGAACAAGACTTCGCGGTGAGTGCATGTGAGAGTGCTGCTTAAATGTGTGTGTGTGAATGAGGTGCAGGTGTGGTGAGACAATCAAGGCTAATGAGTGAATGGTGACAGCTGTGTGATTGGTGTAATGGTGGATGGGAATGTGTGAGTGCAGTGCATGATGGGAGATGTAGTCCATGGGTGATGTGCAGTTGTAATGAGTGGCAACCAGATTCATGACACAGTTTTTATCAGCTTAGAATTACCTCTAAGATAAAAAAAAATCTGAGTTTTACCACTTAAGCTCATGGGCGTTTGTGGGAATTTGAATGCGCTCTGAATCACGTGTGTAATCAGTCTAATGGAGTGGTGAGTCATCATGGGTGGGGTGGGGTGAGGTAGTGACCAGGAAGCACGTGCGGTGGAGACAGCTGCAGCTTCTGTCATTCAGTAAGTGATCTCTATGTATACATATTATTTACTATTGTTCTGTCTGTTTGCAAGCATCAAACTATGGCAAAGAAAGATAGCAGAAGTGGCGATAAATATAATTTCAGTTTGTGTGTTACTCCCTGCCCTTGTTTCATCATGGGTGGGGATATTCACACTCCCTCTCAGCGGGGGGGCTCAAAGTCTTTTTGGACTTTGGGCCCGGTATGGCCAAAGCCTTTTTGTACCCCAGACCAGGGTACGTGCCTAAAGTGCTCTCCTCCGTGCCATGGTCTGTCGTAATGCAGGCATTCTGTCCTCCTCCCTTTTGGGACCCAGACCAGCAGAAGCTTAATTGTGTTTCCAGTGTGAATAATGCATGGCTTTTCATTTAAATCCATTTTAAGAATTGTGGTTTAAAAACAAATTTAACTGTTCAGGGAGATTAAGCAGTGGGGCAGAATTCATTTTGGCAAATGGTGCGTTACGGCATCAGCCTGGTATATGCACAGCGAGCACCTGTTCATACAGTATCCTGATATGATGAGATTTTAAAGGGATAGTTCACCCAAAAATGAAAATACTGTCATCATTTACTCAACCTTAAGTTGTTCTAAACATGTATGGATTTCTTTGTTCTCCTCAACATAAAATAAGATATTTTGAAGAATGTTCGTAACTAGAAAGTTTCTGGTCCCCATTGTCTCCAGTGGTGTATATATAATTTTTTTCAAACTATGGATGTCATGGGGGGCCCAGCAACTGTTTGGTTAACATATATATATATATATACTTTTACACAAATGCATACCCCAACATTACTGTTACAAACATGAACCACGTCCAAACGGTAAAGGGGGAGGTGTTTCTACAATTTATAGCAATATCTTCAGTATTTCTCAGAGGTTGGGTTTCAAGTATATTTCGTTCGAAGTAATGGTGCTTCATATAACGTTATACAAAGAAACAAGTGTTAATGATAAATCCCCTGTGATGTTTGAACTGGCAACTGTATATGGGCCACCAGGGCACCATACAGACTTTATTAAAGAATTTGCTGAATTTTTATCGGAGTTAGTGCTGGCTGCAGATAAAGTCCTAATTTTTATTTGATTTTAATATTCATGTTGATAATGAAAATATTTGTTGGATCAGCATTTATAGACATTCTAAACAACACGTGTCAGGACCTACTCATTGTTAATATCATACTATAGATTCAATACTGTCACATAGAATTAATGTCAGTGGTATTTAAATTTTGAAGGAGAGCGATTATATCTCAGATCATTATCTAGTAATCCCCTGAATATTCCATATAGCTAAAGCTGTAAACCCAACTCCCTGTTACAAATATGCTAGAACCATCACTTCTACCACAAAAGACTGCTTTATAAATACAATTCCTGACTTATCTCAGTTCCTCAGCATATCGACTAGCTCAGAACAACTTGATGATCTAACAGAAACTATGGACTATCTTCTCTAGCACTTTAGATACTGTAGGGCCCGGCTCGATCGACCCAATGACGGCAGTCGTTCAGCGGGTGTTTTCACGACACAACCAGATTAAATGGAACACTTTCTCTTATATATTTTATCTCGTTATTTCATCTGACTCCATAAATGAAAAGGTTTTAATGATATCTGTGCATCATTAAAACCTGAACGGATGATTGATTATTCTTTTCAGCTCTTTTTAATACTTTATCCGCTCAGATGTAGGGAAACTATATCGCTTAGAGGCCCTGTTTTTCACAGGTCTCACGGACACAATCTCGTCAGGCCCGGTCATCAATCAGAGGTAAATTATGGTTATGTATCTAAGATTTGCCGTTAATTCACACGTACACAATCAGAGAAATCGAATAACCCCCTTGGAGCCCCCTCAGAACTTTAGCTCAATCATTTACTTCAGTAACGGTTTCTTGGCCACTATCAGATATGTTAGCAGATCAATGTACCACACTTGTAATAGCTTTGGATTGGTCAAGTACTTTGTTTAAAGTAACATTAAATCAAAAGTCAGAGGTATAGGCGTACCCGAGTTTAGTCTGACCAGACGGCATTCGCCGTCCCTAAACGGAATTATTACCCGCCTCTGCACCCAAGTAGACTTGAAATGACGCCGGGTATTAGCTGTCGCTAAAACTGACGCAGGCTTGCGGAAATATACGAATCCACTCATCTATTAGGGAGAAAGCAATCTTAGAGCAGTCAGAATAGAATAAAACGTTACAATTTATTGACCAGGTAATCAAAGCAATAATTCAAAACTCCAATGTTACAAGAATAGAATCATCAGTTAAATTACTACCTGGCAATGAAAATTACACACAGCTATTGTGTGGGCAGTCAACCTACAGACTCCTAGAGCTTTGTGTCACGTTTCCTTATAAACCCAGATAATTCAATAAGCCCACCAAATGGTGGTATCTTGTCATTATAATTAGTCTTTAGAATTTGCAACCAAATGGCTTCTTGGTATCCTGTGGCAGAGAATACTTATTTACATACAGGAGATGGCTTGAATAGAAGATCAGGGGGAGGACACACCCTTCAGTTGTACACTACACTTCTCATACTTTAGAACTTCTTTTAGCTTTTCATTATGATTGGGAGAATGAGACCATTTTACCAGGCGCACTGAGACATTTCAAATGATATCAAACATGTACAGTTACTTTTTTGTACATGCATTACATTGCATGGGTTTTTCAGTGAGTTCTAGAAAGGGGGGGCAAGGGAAGATGATGAGACCGTAAGTACAGGATGTGATGCTGCTGTTACATATGCAATAGATAGTTTTTGTGGATTCTCAGGAGGGCCTTTTGTCCTCCCGAGGGGAGGGGGGGCCCAGACATACTGGCACCAGGCTTACAATACGCTTGCTCCTTTACGCTTAAGGAAAATAGTCCAACACCGTGGTATAATGAGCATAGTCTCACCCTAAAGAGAGTAGCCCGGAAAATGGAGCGAAGCTGGAGAAAAACTAAATTAGAGGTATTTTGAATTGCTTGGCGGGAAAATACTTTCTCATACAGGAAAGCCTTAAAAAAATGTCTAGATCTGCTTACTTTATGTCTCTTTTACAAGCAAACAAACATAACCCCAAGTATTTATTTAATATGGTGGCTAAATTAACAAAAACTACTTTACTTCCAAGATCGAAACTATTAGATATGAAATTGTAACCATGCAGCTGTCAGCCACAGTATCACATCAGATAGTATGCTATAGATCCACTGAGGAACAATTCCACTCATTCTCTTCCATTGGAAATTAAGAATTGTATAAACTTGTTAAATCATGTAAACCAACGACCTGTATTTTAGACCCTGTTCCATCTAAGCTCCTAAAAGAGGTGCTTCCAGAAGTAATAGATCCTCTTCTGAATATTATTAACTCATCATTGTCATTAGGATATGTCCCAAAATCATTCAAAGTGGCTGTTAATAACCCTCTCATTAAAAAAACACAACTTGACCCCAAATAATTAATTAATTAATTACAGACCGATATCGAATCTCCCTTTTATGTCAAAGATATTAGAAAAGGTAGTATCATCACAACTATGCTCCTTACTAGAGACAAATGATATATGTGAGGATTTCCAGTCAGGTTTTAAACCATATCATAGTACTGAGACCGCTCTCATTAGAGTTACAAATGACCTGCTTTTATCATTGGATTGTGGTTATATCTCTCTATTAGTGCTAATGGATCTTAGCGCCCTGTTTGACACTATCGACCACAACATTCTTTTAAATAGATTAGAAAATTATGTTGGCAATAGAGGAAGTGCACTGGCATGGTTCAAATCGCACTTATCTGACTGCCCTCAATTTGTGGCAGTAAATGAAGAGGTATCATACCAATGACAAGTGAAGGATGTAATACCTCAAGGCTCAGTACTTAGCCCCTTACTTTTAAAGCTTTACATATTACCCTTGGGAGGTATCATTAGGACACACTGTGTTAGCTTTCACTGTTATGCTGATGATACTCGGCTCTATATTTCTCCGCGACCCGATGAAACTTACCAATTTGCAAATTTTACGGAATGTATATTTGATATCAAAAACTGGATGACTAGAAATGTCTTACTGCTAAATTCTAAAAAAATGAGGTCTTATATATTGGACCAAAAACTGTTGCATGTAATACTCTAGATCACTGTCTAATACTTAATGGCTGCTCTGTAAATTCTTTGTCATCTTCTAGAAATTTGTTGTACTTTTTGATAGGAATCTTTCCTTCGTAAAACATGTTTCTAGCATATGTAAAACTGCATTTTTCCATCTTAAAAATATATCTAAATTACGACCTATGCTCTCAATCTCAAATGCATAAATATGAATTAATGCGTTCATGACCTTGAGGCTAGATTATTGTAATGCTTTACTTGGTGGTTGATCTGCACGTTTAATAAACAAACTCCAGCTGGTTCAAAATGCAGCAGCTAGAATTATTACTAGAACCAGGACGTGTGACCATATTAGCCTGGTTCTGTCAACACTGCAAGTGAGATCTTGCTAATTACCTTTAAGGCCCTGAATGGTTTGGCACCTTTGAACTCTCATCACACTATAGTCCTTCACGTCTGCTGCAATCTCAAATCTCTGGTCATTTGATAATACCTATAATATCAAAATCATCTGCAGGCGGGAGATCGTTTTCCTATTTAGCTCCCAAACTATGGAACAATCTACCTAACACTGTTTCCTAGAGATGACCTCTACAGCCCTGAACATCAGCGGAGACCAGGACAACTAGATGAGCCCCAGAGACAGATCCCCAGTGAAGACCCTGTCTCCTAGACGGCCATCGGGACAAGACCACAAGAACCAGATAAGTCCTTTGCACAATTTGACTAGATTCAAACTGTTGATTTTGTATGACTGGAGGAGAATGACACTATTTTGAAACACCATTTCCCTGTCTAAATACTGTAAAGCTGATATAAAGCCACCTTTCTCTATATCAAGCTGATGTAAAGCTGCTTTGACAAATTTTGCATTGTTAAAAGCGCTATATAAATAGTAGTGACTTGACTTTATACAGGTGCATCTCAATAAATTAGAATGTTGTGGAAAAGTTCATTTATTTCAACTCAAATAGTGAAACTTGTGTATTAAATAAATTCAATGCACACAGACTGAAGTAGTTTAAGTCTTTGGTTCTTTTAATTGTGATGATTTTGGCTCACATTTAACCCACCAATTCACACAACAAATTAAAATATGGTGACATGCCAATCAGCTAATCAACTCAAAACACCTGCAAAGGTATCCTGAGCCTTCAAAATGGTCTCTCAGTTTGGTTCTGATCTGACAGTTGTCCAGAAGACAATCATTGACACACTTCACAAGGAGGGTAAGCCACAAACATTCATTGCCAAATAAGCTGGCTGTTCACAGAGTACTGTATCCAAGCCATGTTAACAGAGAGTTGAGTGGAAGGAAAAAGTGTGGAAGAAAAAGATGCACAACCAACCGAGAGAACCGCAGCCTTATGAGGATTGTCAAGCAAAATCGATTCAAGAATTTGACGCGCCGAATCAGACTACTGTATTCACACTGCGAATATAAGCAAATCTCTTTCCACTACAAATATATAAAATATGTTCATCTTATCAGCATAACTGCATTTGATTTGAACAGTTTAAAATAACATACTATTTGGCCAGTGGAAAAGAATGAGATAAACCATTCTTAAATATTTATCTGAGAAATATTCAGATTCAGTTTTGTTTTTATGAATATTTGTATATATTTACACAAAAACATAATGATACTGGATGATTTTTAGCAATACAATGTATATGTATGTAACAAATGGCATTAATAGTACGTATTTCATATTTCTTTAATGTATTGTACCATTGACAGTGTTAAACACAGTGTCATGTGAATGGGAATATGCATGGAAATTATATGCAAATGAGGTTATGCAGAGTAAAACTGTTGTAAACTCCATATATGGTTAGTTTGGAAAGGATATGGGGTGGAGATGCACGTACGCACAATCTTCCCCTGACTGGGATTTATAAATGGATTTTTGTGCAAATGTTGGCGTAGACATGGTTTTATAAATTGGAAAACTTTTGTGTGTATTGTAATGAAATACAGTTTAATATGGAGCTATTGTTTCAGCTCCGGAAATTAGTTATTAAATATTTAATATGCTCGATTAAAGCCCTATTAATATTTAACTTACGATTTATACTTTGAGTGCTCGGCCAGCGAACTACATCAGTATATCTCTCTATTAAAATCCCGCTTCTGTTCCCGTGGCCCCCGGTAACAATAAACGAGATTAATAATTACTCGAGTTTGAGCTAGGTTGCGTTATCGTTGGGCAAAATAAGGATGAAAATACTTAAAATCACATTCCAGAGACACTTGTTTATAAAATGGAAAAGGTTTATTCGTGATATTGCTATTCTAACATAAATGGATTACCTAATAAAGCATAGACATACACACACACACATACGAGAGTTTTGAGGTTAACTGTGTGTGAAAGAACACCATTCTTTCTACTTCATAGCTTAACTAACCAGAAAATGATCACGAACAAATCTCTGCTTTGTTACTGCATTCAGATCGAATTTACCAGTTTAGTCAGGATAAAAATTCAGTTTGTACTTGCTTGGATTGGTTTAAAGCAGGCTCGAAGTTGGTTTCGTTTCCCCGCGTGAGTTCTTTGTTTCGGGTTTCACGTGGTCGGTTCGTGCTCCTTCGGTTGTTCTCGTGTGGAGACTTGAGACGGCTGCGTGACGTCACCGGGAAAGCTCTCCTCTGCAATCGTCGAATTCGTGGCTCCGTTACGGCTTTGGCACAGTCTTAGACCCCCTCCGATGGTTGGTTCCGAGGTAAGCGTCCAGCGGACCGGCGCGCGTTGTAGGGCGTAGCCGCGAAAACGGGAAGCGTAGCTTCGACGAGTTCCACAGATGTTCAAGCCATGTTCAAGAGAGTCAGAGCGCCAGAAGAAGAGAGAGGGCGCGTCGCTCGCGCGTCGTTTTAAACAGTCCGTTTTTTGGACATCCCTAAAGGCGGCTGGTCCAATCAGAGCGTCGGTACGGGGCGAAGCCCCGCCTGCACGGCTGCTCTCGCAAGGCATTTTTCATGCGATGAGAAATAACTTTTACCCATGTATTAAAACTCTTATCAGGTTTACACATTATAATATCACATTCGTTATCTTATTGATTCATAGAATTTTGCAACCATTCATAAAAGTCTAAACACCACCTAAACATTCCAGCTTAAAGTATGATTAGAAATCAGCCCACGTTTTCCCAAATAATTCATATTCCACAAGCATATGAGAGGAAGAGTACCACAATTAATATCCACATGTTCCTTGTGTAGATGAATTATTATCATGAAATGAATGTGTCTCTTGGAAATCTTCTAGTGGCCATTTCTCTTTGTTCTGTGACCGGACGAAATCGCGCGCTTTTGCGCTGATGCAAAGGGGGGAGGGGTTTTAGAGAGACGCTGATTCTTTAGCTGACGTGTAGACAGTTGAATTCCTGCCGATATACGTTACATATCCCCCTCGGGCTTGGTGATGTTCCCTGATGGAACCTCGTCAAGGCCCTGGAACAAGAGGCAGGAAGAACAGGCACATACAAGACACAAACATCATTCCTATCACTGACTAAAGCCTGGTGCAGGGTAATTTGGGAAGGAACAGGTTAGAAACTTGAGAAGACATAGGGATGCATTGTTTATCATTATTGACAATTGGGTCATTTTTGACTGTTTTAATTGTCAGGGGCTCGACGAGGCGGTATAGGCATGATCTCAGTCAGGTTGGTCGAATTCTCGGGTTCGGGTTCTCGGTCGGGATTACCACGTCGAAAAAGGCGAGGGACGCCTGACGTGCATTTGTTGAGAGACTCTTGGACGACGTTCACTCGCTTGTGTAGGAGGAAGGCCAGTGTCAAATTCATAACATATCCTACGATAGTAGAGATACAAAGCGCCGTGTCAGCGGCAGACCAGGACCGAATAATTGGCGCGCCGGCGGGCGGAAGGCGAGCGATAGCTTCTAACGCTGTCAGCCGGTGTCAATTCAATAAGAGATTTCGTTTTCAACCTGATATTCATCGTCGGTGAGGTGATACAATGCTAACTCGTCAATATGGAGGATCTCGCCCTTCGGGACAGTGATCCATAACGTTTGGTTGGGCAAATTAATGCGCGTAGCGGTGTCGTGTTAATCGCCTGTGAGGGTAGCTGTTCGTGCTGGGGTGTTGACCAGCCATCGGTTTCTGATGATTTCGGCTTGCGTTACCTCAACTTGAGAACGTGGTGTTGCTTCGGCGGGGCAGCTAGTGTCGGGTTTAATGGATTCTAAACCGCAGATGCCCTTGGTATTATCGCGTACGCAGAGTTTACTCGGGTAGGGGGAGTGAATGTCCTAAGTGAGCGTGCCCATCTTTGAGTTTGGGGCCAGATACAACTGTTCGTTGTTCTCGTAATACGCAGCGACTTTAGGAGTTTGGATTTTTACATAGGTTTTCCCTTGCCGTAATCCCACATTCACAACGTCTTTGAGCCGGTAAACATTATTAACGTCGATAATGGGCAAACTGAAAAGACAACTAAATCACCTGTTTCCGGGTTTGCGTATATGGGAATAGCGCTACCGGGAAAGGGGCGAGATGGGTTTGGATGAGACTAGCGGGGCCCGCAGTGGCCGAAGTTACAACGTTTGAACAAGGCTAAGAGGTATCGTGTAGCACAGAATCCTATTCATGGCTACGTTGTCAATCAAGAAACTTACATCGTGTATCATGTCGTTCATGATTTTGGCGGGTGGCCTCGATCGGTCGACAGCGGTTCTCACAGCGAATTACAACGACTTTACTGACGGAAGTCGATCTCAATTTCAGGACCTGGATTCAAGGTTTGGTTAAGGGGTTCAAAGTGAAAGAGAGGAAAGGAAACACAAAGTGAGACACGCGATAAAGAACCCAAACGATAAAGTAAATTAAAAAAAAAAAAAAAGTTTTAAACTAAAAAAAAATTAAAAAAAAAATTAATAAAAAAAAATTATATAATAATGAAAAAAAAAATTGAGAGTAACTCCTCTCTACTAGATTGGTCCTAGCAGTGCTGCGGAGGAGAGAATATGGGTTGTGTCTAAGCATGGTTGCTATATGTTTTCCTAAAATGACAATAGTTATGCTTGTGTGGTGCATATGGTTGTCGGTCTGTGTCAGTGGGTCGGATCTTCCCCCTTTTCCTGTCGGTGGTTTGGATTTGCCGGTTGGCACTGGCAACCCATCATGGTGCATCGTGTGCGTGTGTCAGCGTACTCCCCCTCTGGCCGTGAGGTACTACGAGCTGTGGCGCAGTGAGTGGCTCAGGGACATACGTGTGGACACCGTCTTGCAGATGCAGCATGTAGTCGACAGAGTGGAGCTCGTGGAGCTCGGAGGAGGTGTTCAGGTCCGTATAGGAAATAGAATGTTCAAATCGGTTTGACATGTGAGCTGTCAAGGTTCGTAGTGACGAATCCGCATGTGAGGGTGAGGAGATCGTCAGCAGCGAACTGAGGTGGTATGGTAATGCAGGAGGGCAGGGGTGTGCTCGCCAGTGGCGTGCTGGCGGCGGGTTACTGCTGCCACTGTAGGGTTGGGTGGGAGGGCATGAAAGGTCCAGGACTCTTCATGTGATGCACCTGCTGTGGTGAGGGCATCGTTTTGGTCATTTGAGGGGCTGGAGTTTGGGAGGAAACGTTTAGGATGTCAGACCTGATCTGGTGTTCTCCGGAGGAATGGCAGGTGACTGAGACAGCACTTTCAGGAACTTGGAGTTTCATCAGCAGGTGTTTGTTGGACGCTGCTGTGATTTGGAGTATTGGGTGTTGAGTTAGTGTTTAACTCTGTTGCTGGGTTTTCAGGTGGGGTTTCATGTCCATCTGAAGTTAGGGTGTTTACTGTTCTCTGAGAGCAAGGTGAAGCGGTGCTGTTTTCTGGGGCTGATTTGTTCAGCTTGTCACTGCCGTTCCGTCTGACAGCTAGTCAGGCTGACTCTGGTTCGTCTTCCTTTTCCCACTGATTCTCATGAGACCACTTCTCCCAGTGTCGTCCAGGTGAGCGTTGACGTCCACGCGGTTCATCCCATCGGTCATACCTCTGTTCAGGTCGAGTGTCAGCGTGTGAGTCTCGTTCTCTGTTGGACGGGAGTGCATTCCATTCTCTGTGTGGTGGCTTAGCGCTGTCTTGGCGTTGGGTGCCCTCTAGAGCCAGTTCATGGTGTTGCGTGTTGAAATCAAGAACTGCTGGGGTTTTTGTGCTCTTTTCTGAGGCCATCTTTTGTTTGTAGTAGGCCTTTTGCACCAAGTCTCGCAACTGCTGAGTGTTCATCGTTCGTGGACATGCGAGAACGCCAAGATGGTGGCTTATGCCAGGATGAAGATTCCTGAGGAAGAGAGTTTTAAAGTTCAGTTCATCTTCCATGTCAGAATCATTGCGAGTTCCAAAATATGCTTGTCTGAGTCGACTATAGTAAGCTTGAGGAGTGTCGTGACGTCCTTGTCTCGTCTCCAGGGCAGCCACTAAGCCTTGATCGGACTCAGGGTCGGCGAACTCTTTAATAAGGGCTTTTCGCAGCCGTTGGTAATCAGTCTTTGTGTTAACAGGCTGCCGGTCCAGGAAGCTGCGTACTTCAGGGCTGGATGTCGTTCGGAGTAAATAGAGTTTATCTTTGTCCGTAACGTTAGGTCGCATTTCCAGATGGAAATCAATATCTTGCAGATACGCCTGGACCGTTTGGCTGTTTGGCACGCTGGGGTTGAATTTGCTAACGTTTCGGGCGAGCTTGTCAAGGTCTTTTAGGTCCAAGCTGTGCGACGATCTGCGGCTGGCTGCAGCAGATTCTTCTGGTTCTGTCGTGATATAAAGTTCTTCAGACGGCGCTGGTGACTGTTTTAACATCACCCCCTCTGTCTTATGTTCACGTGTCAGTCCAGGCACAGGTGACTTGGTCCTGCTTGGCAGGGGTGCGGTTGGTGCACGTCCTGTCCTTGACGGCTCATGGCGTAGTTCGTAAGCGTGCTTGAGTTCCTCTTGGAAACTTTCAGACTCCTCTGTGACGTAGTCGAGCTGTTGTGTTAGGCGGCTGATCTCGTTTCTTGATTCAGCCAAATGAGCTTCGAGGGCCTTGATTCTGCTGTTTTTGTCCCTGAAGTCAGTCTTTGCCTTCTCTAGTAGCTTCTCTGCATACTGTAGCTTGTCTGCACAATCAGCGAAGTCCTCTTTGAGTTGCTGCATTTCGTGGCTGGTAGCTTCTAGAGTTTCTTTTAGCCTGTTGATCTCCCCATCGGCGCCTTGCTCCACCTCATCGGTCCCTTCCCGTCGTACCTGAGCTTCACGTTCCAGCTGCTCTATGCGTCGTTGTGCGCTTGTCAGCTCCTGCTGGCGTTGTGCGGCGTACTTGTCGCTCAGTTTGAGGGTGGCGATGAGTGTGTGACTTAAGCTTGAGGTGATCTTGGCTAATTCTTTGTGATTGTAGTTTTGACTTGGGTCTTGTCTCATGATGCTTGTGATGTTGTCATCTAGTTGGTCCTGTGTCTGATGTTGGAGTGCTTCAGCAGCTTTAGGGAGGATGCTGTTTGTTGTAGCACTTAGCCACATTTCCAGTCCTTCCCAGTGACCGACATGTTCTGGCTGGTGATACATGTTCTGGCGGTGATGGGATCTTGGACCGAACTGACACAGACCTTGGATGGGAAACAAAGCAAAACAAAAACACAAACAAAACAACAGGGGTGTGAATGTGCACAGTGTAGTGTATGCTAGTGTTGAGTGTGATTCTGTTTCTGTGGTCCTCTGTGGTGGGGTGCGTGTAATTTGCAGCTTCTGCGTAGAAATTGCGCCCACGTAGAGGCAGCACTGTTGGGAAACAGAAAGAAAAGCACACTAACAGAATGAGTACACAGGGACAATAACACTAGACCGATCTCTCTTTTAATAGCAGATTCTCTCTTCGCTTTGTTAAGTCTGATTTAGAAGGACGCTTCTAATCAGAGGATTGTAGGCGAGTTTTCTCTTTTGTAATAAGACTGTTATTGCTATTTCAATTTTCTCCTTGATGGAGGAAAATAACAGCAATGACAGTGCTTGTCCCTTAATGGCAGGATTTTACACCGCAACGCTGGTCAGCGTGTTTCGCGCGTGTTTAAAAATGTTGCCGATGTCTATCTTCTCATTGCACCTGCTTTAACTGGGAGGGGTAGGATTTCACAATAGAGGGTAAATGATAAACAGTTTGAATGTGGTTCTCAAGTTTCATACATATCTGTTCAATTGTGACATTTCGCTCTATTCGTGATCTTCCCCTGGTTAGCTTTAAGCAAACAAGTCAAATTAGAAGTTAGTAACAGGGAGAAAAGAAAAGAGAAATTAAGATTTATTCCCAAGATTTAAAACTAATACGTTGGCACAAGGTGGTGCTGTTGAGTCGCTATGCTAAGGTTACGTTTTATGCTCCAGATTGGTGAGAAATGACTTTGACTGTATGGTGTCACTGTCACTTCTCCAACACAACACTAGGGGGAGCACTATCTACTCTCAGGCCTAAGTAAAGAGGACTAATTTTAATTTAATAAAATTATTTTAATAAAATTATTATTAATTTTACTTGAGTTAATCAGATCACCTAAGGAAATGAAGTATGGCCTACAGATAGAGCCAGACTTGTATTTAAGTTTGAAATTAGAATTAAAAATTAGAATTTGGTTTCTAATTAAAATTTATGATGTTATAATTAAAATTAATAGGATTCACTTAGGATTAGAATTTACAAATGCAATCTGCAATTGAGTTGACAAACCAATATTGTTGCAAAATGTAAACAGGAAGTGTAATTAATTATTAAATGTAATTAGAATTTTCGAATTCATAATTAATTATTAAATTAATTTACAGCTTCTAAATCACTAGTTTTGGATTCCCATAATAGTAATTAAAATAATTTCCAAACTTAAGCATTCCTCTCATTAACATCAAAAAAATAAAAATAATAATAATCAATCGGTATCCTACTTGTAAATGAAATTAAAAATTTCTGGCCCTCTTGATAACTTAAGGTTTTATTGTAGTGGTCAAATTATAAGAGCGTTTATGGTTCATAAATGGATGCTGTTGTTGGAAGCAGGAATTGAAAATTTTATTAAATTAAATTAATTCAAAATTAATTTGTAATCAATTGTGACATTCAATTAACAATTAAAAATTCCTAACAATAGCGCTCATCCATTGATGTGTTATGAAATCATAAAAAGCCATTATAATTGAACTAAATCAACCTCACCATATTATCAAAGTAATACTGAATTATCTTCTAATAACCCACCACTTATTAAGCTGGTCCCACAAAAGGTAAAAAGACTTTAATCAGCTGTTATATTAAACCAACCTGTGAAATTGTTAACACTGATGATTGGGAAACATTAACACAGCCAACTTAAAACGTACGTTAGTCTTTTAAATGAGAGAGGGAGAGGGAGAGAGAGAAAGGGAAAACGTGAGTGGCTTTTTCACACACACCCACTGCATTCAAGCTTTAAATGCTATGTGCTAATCGCTAGCCGTAATGCTACCAGCATGGCTAAAGCTTCGTTTCAGTTAGCTTATATGCGCTAGCGCTATTAGCCTACACGTGGCCAAGTCTCCACGTGGCTAAACTGGTCGCTATGGCAACTCAGTGCCTGTAGGAGAGAGAGAGAAAAAAAAAAAAAAAAAAAAAAATACTGTGCTCCAGACTAACCCTTCAGATTAGTCCAGCATTGGTCAGATTTGAATCTTTACAACACATAATTTCACTCGTTTAGGGCGAGATAAATTTATCTACGGGTTACTTATAACCCATCAAAGCCTCGGCGGGCTATTATGCGAATATTTGTCTGTTTAGACCGCACACATAAACACAAACAATCGATTGCACAATCTCTCCCTTTCTCAAAAACGACTGGCCACTCCTTTGAGCGCCGTGCGTTTGAATTCACTCGTGAACTCAAAAATGGGCTGAGAATTACTTAACCTCAAAACTCTCGTATGTGTGTGTGTGTATGTCTATGCTTTATTAGGTAATCCATTTATGTTAGAATAGCAATATCACGAATAAACCTTTTCCATTTTATAAACAAGTGTCTCTGGAATGTGATTTTAAGTATTTTCATCCTTATTTTGCCCAACGATAACGCAACCTAGCTCAAACTCGAGTAATTATTAATCTCGTTTATTGTTACCGGGGGCCACGGGAACAGAAGCGGGATTTTAATAGAGAGATATACTGATGTAGTTCGCTGGCCGAGCACTCAAAGTATAAATCGTAAGTTAAATATTAATAGGGCTTTAATCGAGCATATTAAATATTTAATAACTAATTCCCGGAGCTGAAACAATAGCTCCATATTAAACTGTATTTCATTACATAAATGGTGGAGGATAAAAGCGGGCAATTAAAGACTAAAATCTAAAAATCAAACCAGAGACAATATAAATATTTCTCACTTTTATCCGGAAGAATTGAGTAAATATAGAGAAACAAACGGTTATTTGTGATATTGCATTCTTGTTTGTGAAACACAGTGAGTTTGAATGAAAGAGAGTGTAACTGTTAACTCGAGTTCGAGAAGAAATTAAACTGCAGTAAATAATTAATAAAAAGTCGCTCTAAAGCGCATGAGAGGCGAACGAGCGTGTCCCTTGTTGCCCCTCTCTTAAGGCCTTCGTGGTAATGCTTTTGTTAGTGCGTGTTCCACTGCAAACCCAGCCACGTGACTCCCGCTGTAGAATATTAAAGTAGCTATTTAACTGTGTGTGAAAGAACACCATTCTTTCTACTTCATAGCTTAACTAACCAGAAAATGATCACGAACAAATCTCTGCTTTGTTACTGCATTCAGATCGAATTTACCAGTTTAGTCAGGATAAAAATTCAGTTTGTACTTGCTTGGATTGGTTTAAAGCAGGCTCGAAGTTGGTTTCGTTTCCCCGCGTGAGTTCTTTGTTTCGGGTTTCACGTGGTCGGTTCGTGCTCCTTCGGTTGTTCTCGTGTGGAGACTTGAGACGGCTGCGTGACGTCACCGGGAAAGCTCTCCTCTGCAATCGTCGAATTCGTGGCTCCGTTACGGCTTTGGCACAGTCTTAGACCCCCTCCGATGGTTGGTTCCGAGGTAAGCGTCCAGCGGACCGGCGCGCGTTGTAGGGCGTAGCCGCGAAAACGGGAAGCGTAGCTTCGACGAGTTCCACAGATGTTCAAGCCATGTTCAAGAGAGTCAGAGCGCCAGAAGAGAGGGCGCGTCGCTCGCGCGTCGTTTTAAACAGTCCGTTTTTTGGACATCCCTAAAGGCGGCTGGTCCAATCAGAGCGTCGGTACGGGGCGAAGCCCCGCCTGCACGGCTGCTCTCGCAAGGCATTTTTCATGCGATGAGAAATAACTTTTACCCATGTATTAAAACTCTTATCAGGTTTACACATTATAATATCACATTCGTTATCTTATTGATTCATATAATTTTGCAACCATTCATAAAAGCCTAAACACCACCTAAACATTCCAGCTTAAAGTATGATTAGAAATCAGCCCACGTTTTCCCAAATAATTCATATTCCACAAGCATATGAGAGGAAGAGTACCACAATTAATATCCACATGTTCCTTGTGTAGATGAATTATTATCATGAAATGAATGTGTCTCTTGGAAATCTTCTAGTGGCCATTTCTCTTTGTTCTGTGACCGGACGAAATCGCGCGCTTTTGCGCTGATGCAAAGGGGGGAGGGGTTTTAGAGAGACGCTGATTCTTTAGCTGACGTGTAGACAGTTGAATTCCTGCCGATATACGTTACAGTATGCAAAATTTGCTAAAATCTACAGAGAGTTTTATAAATGAGGCCCCTGGACTGCAGGCAGGCCAATTCAGCACCCGGACTCTTCTACTACGAAGCCATGCTGTTGTAATAGCTGCAGTATGTGCTTTTGCATTGACCTGCTGAAATACATGTCGTCTGAAGGGGAGCAAATGTTGCTCTAAAACCTTTTATATACCTTTCAGGAT
>JAPDDL010001668.1:0-19196 GCA_027422435.1 Schizopygopsis pylzovi | reverse complement strand
CTGAAGTTGAACTCGAAGGAATGAAGTGAACCCCTGGCCATATATTCATGCTCTATTATGCAGTGTAAGCTGTGTTTGCCTCGGGAGACCGAACTAGCAGTTTATAAAATCTCGACATCACCCCTTCTCAAGCATGTAGAGGTAACGTAAGGTAAATACTTGCATCGTTGCATTAGTGGTTAAAATTAAGCTTTAACAGTTTAACAAAAGGTTTTGCACAAATGAGCCAAAAAGACAGTGGTGCAGGGGGTGCAATATCGTCTGCGATAATATAGTAATTGTTGTTTTAACGATGTGCGATTATCAGTATTTTGCCAAAAACCAAACAAATCACTCTAAACAGTGTGCCGTGAAATCTAGAAATGTTAATTAGAATTTATTTCACTGTGTGATTTAGTCTGTTAAACTGCGTTTAGAATGATCACAAAATTGAAGATATAGAAGCAGAAAATTTAGATAATTTAATATAGTAAGTCAACATCACATGAAGAATGCCGTTTTTCTCAAAAAATCACCATGATTACATAGGCCTGTAGTTTTTCTTTTTACAACAGTTCAAAAAACAAGAAGTTAATTAAGAGACTTACGTTTTAGACACCATATTGCCTGTTTTTGCTCTATTTCGACAACAAAAAATAATTCCAAACACAGCCACCATACACAGTTTTTGCGACTTTTTTTGCTTTGTTAATTTTCTCCAGCACCAACCTATTGGGGTTGTAGGAGCCTATTTTTGTTCAGATTCAGTAATCAATGTTATATTATGCGGTGCATTTCAGTTTTATTTCACAATATTTGGGTTTGGATTGTTTGCATTTGGAACTTTATTCATAAATCTCGATAAATATTCTGTATTTTACATTGAAAATATGTACAATATCAAAATTGTGTACTGGCTCTTTAGTCAGTTTTCTTTACCGCATCCGTGATATTTGAGATGTAGGATTATATTTTGTTTATTTTATTTTATTTTTATCTCTGATTCAAGATTAAAGCAATTTATTGAACCAGAAAACAGATAACATGCATTGCTTTATTAGACACAGAGCGAGTAAAACAGAAACTGAAACAAAATTGCGCTCTCACATTAGTAAAGAAAACTAACTCCAGACGGATGAGGATGTGTTTGACACAAAGATTTATGGATGTTTTGAGGAACAAAGAAGACTGCTCTCGATCTTAAGCTCTATATATGACCCAATGGGGATTATTGCACCTGTAGTTTTACCAGCAAAGATTATTCTACAAGATTTATGTAGACTGAAAATAGGATGGGATGATGATCTGCCAGAGCAAGTAAAACAAATGTGGATAGACTGGCTCAATGGACTTCATCAGCTTGAAGAATTCAAGGTGAGTAGATGCATTAAACCAGCAGATTTCGGAGAAGCTGTGGTGGCACAGCTACATCACTTCGCAGATGCGAGGGAAGATGCGTATTGTACAGCAAGCTATCATCCAAGTAATCAACAGGAGCACTGTGCAGTGATTATGGGGAAGGCCCTTCTAAAAAGGCCTATAATTCCACGAATGGAACTGACAGCTGCAACAGTGGCCACAAAAATGGATCTAATGTTAAGAAGAGAGCTACAGCTGGAACTTAAACCTTCAGTCTATTGGACGGACAGCACAGCTGTGCTTAAATACCATAGAAACGAAAGCACAAGATTCAGAACATTCGTGGCAGACAGAGTCACAACAATTCTAAAGGGCTCAAGCATCGAACAGTGGAATCACGTTGATACCGCATCAAATCCAGTAGATTGTGCCTCAAGAGGGCAGAAAGTCAATAATTTCCTGATAAATGAATATTGGATCTCAGGACCAGAATTTATTTACCAATCCCCAGACGAGTGGCCAAAGAACATGGACCAAATGAGGATATCTGCAGATGATCCAGAGATCAAGAGGTCAGTTTTGGTCAATTCAATACAGACCCTACACAGCAACAATTCAGTTAGACAGCTGATGAATAATTTTTCCCTTTGGACAAAGCTTCAGCGCACCATAGCGTGGATTCTAAAGTTTAAATCTATGCTGTTGGAACTTGTACAAAAGAGAAAGATCTTTACTACAGAGACTCCAGTTAACTCAACTAGAGTGGACAAAAGGATGATGGACATCAAAGCTAAATGGAAAGGAAGTCACATTTCAGTTGATTATGTGAAGGAGGCTGAGCTTGAAATAGTGAAGTTCTGTCAAAGAGAGCAGTTTGCAAAGTGGACAAGCCACAAAAAGAGGCAATTTCTATCTACAGGTTAAACCCTCAGTTGTACAATGAAGTTTTACATGTCGGTGGAACACTTAGCCATGCTGCTAAGCCGGAAGAAGTCAAGCTGCCTATGATTAGTCACCCAATTGCCCTGCTGCACGGGCTCATCCGGAACCGAACAATGTACAAGACTCCATGAGCTAGTCACATCCAAAGCCGTGTCTACAGCCCTCACATTCTTACTATCCTCAACTAAAGTTTGGATGCGTGTAGGGCTGTAGCTATCGAATATTTTAGTAATCGAGTATTCTACCGAAAATGTCATCGAGTAATCGGATAAGAACTACTTTTTCTTTTTAAAGAACAATCCTAAATATGCAAGAGAAAATAAGACAAGTCTCTTAATGAACAAGTAATTTGTTTCCTTTTTAGAAAAAAATCAATTTTTTTATTGTTGAAATAGCATTTATTAATAACTGAAATTTAAACCCATTTAGTGCATTTAATTGCCACATTAAAAATGCAAATACAAATACGGTAAGGTACAAATAAGGTAAACATAGTACAAGCTAAAACTAAGACATAAATCTAAATAATAGTATTTAAATAATAATAAAACCTAAACATTGTACATCTTAACTTCCAACTTTGATCCTAACTAAAGCTCAAGCATGACATAAGTCTTTACTGTCTTCTTAGAAGAATTGTGGCTTTTGTGAAAGGCAAAAATTTGTGGACCGGAAGCTAATGTGGAACAAAAACAGGAGTCCATACATATAACATTAACACATTTTTCAGCAACATGAATTTAAAGTTATTTGTAGAATAAACACTCTTAAATGTCTCCGCATACAGGTGTGTGTGTGTGATCCTTTAAAGGAGCATGTGGTTGCAAACAGTGCTCTGTATGTAGTTACAGTAAATGCTATGGATGCACCGAGATGAAAATTCTGGGCCTAAACAGAATTCTTGGTTTGCTTGGTCAAAATCCAAAACCGAAAATGCTTTGTGATAATTATTTATTTGATTAAATACTATAAAGTAATTTTGTAAGACTTTTAATTTGATACAGAATTTAAAAAACACAAGCAATAAAATAACCACACTTGTATTGAAAGAAAATTGGACAGAAAATATATTAAAATGAAATATCAATGTATTATTTTTATTCAGTTCTATGCAACAGAATCAGACATAACTGTTGTTGTAGTTGTTTTTGACTAATTATCCAAATGTATAGTCCTGCAAACAGGGTTTTTTCTTTCTCAAAATGCAGCAGAGGTGGTACCATCCTGATCATGTGCACACAATATACCCTTTGTAATGCCACGTCGGCATGAAGACACCTTTCACTACAAGTCACAAAATGCCAGCTAAAGAAGCGGCGCCTGTCTGTCTGTGTTTACCCGTTTTTCTTATCTCTGCAAGGATTGAGATATTACCAGACTCAAAAGCCCCTCCCCCCAGCGCATGCTTTTTCGTCGGAGAACAAAGAAACTCAATCTGCATAGTGGATTTCAAAAGAGGAAACTCGTGGCTATTGGAACCGTGTACTCAAAGAAACAATATATATAAATATATATATTAATATTGTACTCTGCCTTTCATATGGTTGGTATGAATATGATTATTTAGAATGTGGAATGTTTTAATCTATGCCTTAAACTGTGTAGTATATGTACTGTGTGTGTCAAATTAAGTGTTTAGTCTCTAAAAGAAGCTATCGTCATCAATAATAAGTGGTGTAGATGACCGTTAAGCTTTAGCATCATAATGTATGATTACAGCACGTATAAGAGGTCTGTAAGTAATGTACGTTGTCTGATTTTGATCACACTTCAGTGGTTTGTTCGGTGTATGAAGCCGATCGCATCGATGTGACAATTATGAGGCAAAGTTATAGCGCCACCAAAATGCTTTGAATTCACCTTCTTACTTTTACCCAATTTGCTTCAAACTTCATCAGAATACTGTAAAAACACTGCCGATGTGAAACTGTGAAGGGAATATTGATTTCTAAAATACTGTTGCCATGGCAACGTGTCAAACCTCAATATTCTTTTCTGGTGATTTTGAGGCACTTAAGATGTTTAGAATTTCATAAAACTCAACACACACATCAGTATTAATTAAAGATAGACACTGGCAAAAGCTCATAAACGGGCATGGAGGAGGCACTCTATAGCGCCACCTTTTGTCAAAACTTGGGGGGTTAGTTTTATCTACAGTCACCAATCTCCATATATATATTGGTCTAATCAAGCCGGACAACTTTCTAATTTACACTCATTAGCTACGACCATCAGGAAGCCGGATATTTTTATTTTTGTGTGGAAATAATGATGTGAATTACTGCATACTACTCAGAGGAGAATTATACTATGCACCCCAAACTTTGTTTGCGTGATGCCAAAACATAGAGGAACTTAAATTGCGAACGGCTTTTGGATAGCTTGAACGGTGTGGCTATGGTGATTTATTAAAGTAACATTAAAAAAAGATAGCAGTAATTTTCTTGTATCTTTAAAGTGCAATTTCCAAACACTTCAAAACTTTTTACATGCAGGGAAAAAGTCATTCTGAGGAAGTATGGTTAAAAAAAAAAATTTATCATGCTCAGGGACAACAACACAAAATTAAAACTATCACTGTTGTAAAAGGTGAATACTGTAATACCAAGGATGAACACAAGATGGAAGCATAACCTTAATCCTGAAGAATTACAATATCTCTTTCTCTGTGTATTAGAATTAAAAACAATGATTTAATCAGTTGAAATGTTCTGCACTGTCAATATACTTTTACATAATTATTGTAAAGACTTATTGTAGAGCCAATAGAGAATTATTTTTTTATTTTTTATTTTAATCTTTAAGGAAAAATAATTACAACATCTATACATTCTAACTTGTTTCACTTATAGGATAAGGAATAGTATAAGTATGTCCCTTTACTGCTTAGTTCAGTTAAACAGAATAAGAAACAGAGACATAAAATAAGTCATGTATTTTACTGGTAATATAGTTGTATATTATTGTTTCACAAATGCTTATAGATAATTTTAAATGGTTATAGATCATAACATTTTTGGCAACTGTTGTAATTTATAGGGCACTGACAACATAATTTGGTAACACTAAATAATAACTGCACGCTATGAGTCATTAGGTAAGCTTTATTAAATAGTCAGTTAATCCTTTATAAAGCATTATCCCAACATAAAGAGTTATTAGTAAGCAGTTTATAAATACAGCTATAAATGCCTGGTTCTTTATTTATAAGCATATCTATTACAAAGCAGATTTAAAGGCTCAGTTATCTTCCTAAGAGTAAAGAAATAAGCAAATACAACACAGAAGGATACAGAACTCAGAAATATGTATTTCAAGATGCAAAAAAAATTGAACTGTAAAACTGTACAATTGAATTTTATTTATTTTCAATGAAATTGTCAACATTTATTTGTCATTTTTTTATCAAGTGTAGAGTTGTACAGGTTCATTTTTTTGCATTTATAAATGTACATTTAAATAGTACGATTTTTAAATGATCTTATGAACCACTGTTATTTAATAATAATGTTCATGTTAATTCACAGTGCATTAACTAATGTTAACAGATACAATTTTACATTTTAATAATGTTTTAGTTTAGAACTTAATATGAACTGACATTAATAAATGCTATATAATAAATGCTAACATGCTCCAGGGCAACCAAAAAATGAAATGTATAACACTTCACAGGACTCAGGTGAAGACTGTAAAACTAAGGATGACCACTTGATGGAGTCAGAGGATTAAATATATTTTACAAAGTTAATATGTATTGTACTGCCAGTATAGGTTTAAATGTTTATTGTAGAAACGCTTATAGAGCATTATTTTTTTTTTTATATTTAAAAGAAAAATTATTAAGTTTTATATAATCCTTCCCTCTCACTGATAGGATAAGGCATATTTTAAACCTGACCCTTTACTGCTCAGTTCAATTAATTAGAATAAGAAATAAATACATGAAATAGGCTATTAGGTATTTTACTGGTAATATATTTTATATAATTATTTCTCAAGTGCTTATAGATTAAAATATATTTTTTAAATGGTTAAAGATCAGAAAATTAGTTGGTAAAAATGTACAATAAATTATCTTAGGTTGACATTAGTTAATGCATTAACTAACAATGAACAATATATTTTTACAGCATTTATAAAAATGTTTAATGTTAGTAAAAATAGTCATGCATTATTAGATGCTTTATAAGTATTGTTCATGTTAATTAATATAGTTAATGTTAATAACTGAAACCTTTTCGAAAGTGTTACTAAAGTTTTATATGTTGTTCTGTGTGTGTATGTATTGCGCAGACTTGATGCGTATTATTTTTGCCATTTTCAGGTGTCATACTTTAACGAACTCCTCCCAGAGATATTTCCAGATGAACACCAAAATTGGTCATTGTAATCTAAAGCCCTTTGTGACGTTAAATTGCGAAGATCTAGAGTTTTCATCAGAGGGCGTGTCCGTGGCATCCTGTCAAATTTCGATGTTTCGCCATGAAACAGGAAGTTGTTATATCTCAGGCATGCTATGTCCAATCTGCACCAAACATCACATGTTTGATAAGAATCCTGACCTGAAGAGATCTACATGACCATATTCAGTTATAGTAATAGCGCCAACTGCTGGCAACAGGAAGTGACATGTTTTACTCTGTAACTAACTCCTAGAGATTTAATGACATCAACATAATATTTAGGTCAGTTTAATCTAAAGGCCTTTGTGATGTTAAATTGCGAAGAGCTTGAGTTTTCACTAATGGGCTTGTCCTTGGCGGCATCACAGATTTCGATGTCTTGCCATGGGAATAAAAGTTGTTGTAAATCAGCCATACAATGTTCGATCTGCCCCAGACTTCACATGTTTGATAAGAATCCAGGCCTGAACACATCTGAATATGGGTTTTAGAAGTAGGTGAGGCAAAATGGCTCGACAGCACCACCTATACTCATTCAGCGGAGAACCCTCGGGCTACGTTTCACGTACATGTATGAAAATCGGTACACTCATGTAACATAACAATACCTACAAAAAAGTCTCCTGGAACGAAATCCGAAACCCAACAGGAAGTCAGTTATTTTGAATTTTCTCGTCATATTCAGTGACATTTTTGCCATTTGCAGGTGTCATACTTTAACGAACTCCTCCCAGAGATTTATTCGCATGAAAACCAAAATTGGTCATTGCAATCTAAAGCCCTTTGTGACGTTAAATTGCGAAGATCTAGAGTTTTCATCGGAGGGCGTGTCCGTGGCGTCCTGTCAAATTTCGATGTTTCGCCCATGAAACAGGAAGTTGTTATAACTCAGGCATGCTATGTCCGATCTGCACCAAACTTCACATGTTTGATAAGACTCCTGATATGAAGAGATCTAGATGACCATATTCAGTTATAGTAATATCGCCACCTGCTGGCAACAGGAAGTGACATGTTTTATTCTGTAACTAACTCCTCCTAGAGATTTAATGACATCAACATAATATTTAGGTCAGTCTAACCTAAAGGCCTTTGTGACGTTAAATTGCAAAGATCTAGAGTTTTCGTTAAAGGGCGTGTCCTTGGCGGCATCACAGATTTCGATGTCTCGCCATGGGAATAGATGCTGTCGTTACTCAGCCATAAAATGTCCGATCTGTCCCAAACTTCACACGTTTGATAAGAATCCAGGCCTGAACACATCTAAATACGAATATTTCATTATAATTAGAGCGCCACCTGCTGGCAACAGGAAATTACTTATTTTACACTATCTTAAGCATGCAATGTCCAATCTGCACCAAACTTCACACTTTTGATAAAAATATTGGTCTGAAGATATCTAAATGCCAATGTTCAGTTAAAGATATAGCGCCACCTGCTGGAAACAGCAAATTACTTATTTTAAGCTAACTTAAGCATTCAATGTCCAATCTGCACCAAAATTCACGTATTTGGTAAGAGCCCTGACCTGAAGATATCTAAAGGCCAAAATTCAGATATAATCATAGCGCCACCTGCTGACAACAGGATATATCATGCTTTACACTAACTCAAACATACTATGTTCAATCTGCACCAAACTTCATATGTTTGAGAAATGTATTGGTCTGAAGACATCTACATGCCAATGTTTAGTTATAGACATAGCGCCACCTGCTGGCTACAGGAAATTACTTGTTTTACACCAACTTAAACATGCATTGTCCAATCTGCACCAAACTTCACATATTTGGTAAGATTCCTGGCCTGAAGACATCTAAAGGCCAATATTCAGATGTAATCATAGCGCCACCTGTTGACAACAGGATGTGTCAGGCTTTACACTAACGCAAACATACTATCTTCAATCTGCACCAAACTTCATATGTTTGATAAAAGTGCTAGACTGAAGACATCTACATGTTAATGTTCAGTTATGGACATAGCGCCACCAGCTGGCAGCAGGTTTGACACATATAAATGACTATGACACGTTCCTCTATATTTACCTTTTTAAATGCATATTGCTCACCGTTCCCTGTCTTTCTGAAGCCACCGGTTGGCGGTGCTGGGTGCGAGGTCCCTTCCATCGTTGCTTGCAGCTTTAATTAGGGACCGAGCACCGATGGTGCGAGGACCCTATTGAATCTGCTCCGTTTATTCTTCTTCTTCTTCTTCTTCTTCTTCTTCTTCTTCTTCTTCTCCAAACTTAATCGCATTTTAGAGGGCCTAAACATGCTCGAAAAGTCAGGAAACTTTGCACACGCGTCAGAACTGGTGAAAATTTACGTCTGATATGGGTTTCAAAAGTAGGTGTGGCAAAATGGCTCGACAGCGCCACCTATAAATATTCAGCGGAGTGCGCCTCGAGCTACGTTTCACGTACATGTACGAAAATCGGTACACTTATGTAACTTAACAATACCTACAAAAAAGTCTCCAGGTACGAAATCAGTAACCCAACAGGAAGTCGGCTATTTTGAATTTTCTCATCATATTTTGTGTAATTTTTGCCATTTTCAGGTGTCATACTTTAACGAACTCCTCCCAGAGATTTATTCAGATGAACACCAAAATTGGTCAGTGTAATCTAAAGCCCTTTGTGACGTTAAATTGCGAAGATCTAGAGTTTTCATCGGAGGGCGTGTCCGTGGCGTCCTGTCAAATTTTGATGTTTCGCCATGAAACAGGAAGTTGTTATATCTCAGGCATGCTATGTCCGATCTACACCAAACTTCACATGTTTGATAAGAATCCTGACCTGAAGAGATCTAAGTGACCATATTCAGTTATAGTCATAGCGCCACCTGCTGGCAACAGGAAGTGACATGTTTTACTCTGTAACTAACTCCTCCTAGAGATTTAATGACATCAACATAATATTTAGGTCAGTTTAATCCAAAGGCCTTTGTGATGTTAAATTGCGAAGAGCTTGAGTTTTCGCTAATGGGCGTGTCCTTGGCGGCATCACAAATTTCGATGTCTCGCCATGGGAATAAAAGTTGTTGTAACTCAGCCATGCAATAACCGATCTGCCTCAGACTTCACACGTTCGATAAGAATCCAGGCCTGAACACATCTAAATACGAATATTCCATTATAATCAGAGCGCCACCTGCTGGCCACAGGAAATGACTTGATTTACACTAACTTAAACATGCAATATCCAATCTGCACCAAACTTCACATATTTGGTAAGACTCCTGACCTGAAGAGATCTAAGTGACCATATTCATATAAATTCATAGCGCCACCTGCTGGCAACAGGAAGTGATATGTTTTACTCTGTAACTAACTCCTCCTAGAGATTTAATGACATCAACATAATATTTAGGTCAGTCTAATCTAAAGGCCTTTGTGATGTTAAATTGCGAAGAGCTTGTGTTTTCGCTAATGGGCGTGTCCATAGCGGCGTGACCAAATTCGATGTCTCGCCATGGGAATAGAAGCTGTTTTTACTCGGCCATAAAATGTCCGATCTGCCCCAAACTTCACACGTTTGATAAGAGCCATGGCCTGAAGACATCTACATGCCAATGTTTAGTTATAAACATAGCGCCACCTGCTGGCTACAGGAAATTATTTGTTTTACACTAACTCAAGCATGCAATGTTCAATCTGCACCAAACTTCACACGTTTGATAAGAGCCATGGCCTGAAGACATCTAAGTGCCAATGTTTAGTTAAAGACATAGCGCCACCTGCTGACAACAGGATATGTCATGCTTTGCACTAACTCAGCCATAAAATATCCGATCTGCCCCAAACTTCACAGGTTTGATAAGAGCCATGGCCTGAAGACATCTACATGCCAATGTTTAGTTATAGACATAGCGCCACCTGCTGGCTACAGGAAAAATGGCTTGTTTTACACCAAATTCAACATGCAATGTTAAATCTGCACCAAACTTCATATGTTTTTTTAAATTACTGGTCTGAAGACATATACCAAATTTTCAATTCAGTTATCTATATAGTGCCACCTGCTGGCCACAGGAAATTCATTGTTTTACAGTAAATCAAACATGCATTGTCCAATCCGCACCAAACTTTACATATTTGGTAAGATTCCAGGCCTGAAGACATCTAAAGGCCAATATTCAGATGTAACCATAGCGCCACCTGTTGACAAAAGGATGTGTCAGGCTTTACACTAACTCAAACATACTGTGTTCAATCTGCACCAAATTTCACTTATTTGGTAAGATTCCTGGCCTGAAGACCTCTAATGGCCAATATTCAGATGTAACCATAGCGCCACCTGTTGACAACAGGATGTGTCAGGCTTTACGCTAACTCAGACATACTATGTCCAATCTGCACCAAACTTCACACATTTGTTAAGAGCCTTGGCCTGAAGATATCTACGTGCCAATGTTTAGTTATAGACATAGCGCCACCTGCTGGCTCCAGGAAATTACTTGTTTTACACTAGCTTAAATATGCAGTGTTCAATCTGCACCAAACTTCATATGTTTGAAAAAAGTGCTAGCCTTAAGACATCTACATGTTAATGTTCAGTTATGGACATGGCGCCACCAGCTGGCAGCAGGTTTGGTACATATAATGACTTTGACATATTCCTCTATTTATACCTTTTTAAATGTATATTGCTCACCGTTCCCTGTCTTTCTGAAGCCACCGGTCGGCGGTGAGCCGGGTGCGAGGTCCCTTCCATCGCTGATTGCAGCTTTAATTATTATTATTATGGACCGAGCACCGATGGTGCGAGGACCCTATTGAATCTGCTCCGTTTATTATTAGGGACCGAGCACCGATGGTGTGAGGACCCTATTGAATCTGCTCTGTTTATTAGGGACCGAGCACCGATGGTGCAGAGGACCCTATTGAATCTGCTCCGTTTATTATTATTATTATTATTATTATTCTTCTTCTTCTCCAAACTTAATCGCATTTTAGAGGGCCTAAACATGCTCGAAAAGTCAGGAAACTTTGCACACGCGTCAGAACTGGTGAAAATTTACGTCTGATATGGGTTTCAAAAGTAGGTGTGGCAAAATGGCTCGACAGCGCCACCTATAAATATTCAGCGGAGTGCGCCTCGAGCTACGTTTCACGTACATGTACGAAAATCGGTACACTTATGTAACTTAACAATACCTACAAAAAAGTCTCCAGGTACGAAATCAGAAACCCAACAGGAAGTCGGCTATTTTGAATTTTCTCGTCATATTTTGTGTCATTTTTGCCATTTTCAGGTGTCATACTTTAACGAACTCCTCCCAGAGATTTATTCAGATGAACACCAAAATTGGTCATTGTAATCTAAAGCCCTTTGTGACGTTAAATTGCGAAGATCTAGAGTTTTCATCGGAGGGCGTGTCCGTGGCGTCCTGTCAAATTTTGATGTTTCGCCATGAAACAGGAAGTTGTTATATCTCAGGCATGCTATGTCCGATCTACACCAAACTTCACATGTTTGATAAGAATCCTGACCTGAAGAGATCTAAGTGACCATATTCAGTTATAGTCATAGCGCCACCTGCTGGCAACAGGAAATGACTTGATTTACACTAACTTAAACATGCAATGTCCAATCTGCACCAAACTTCACATATTTGGTAAGACTCCTGACCTGAAGAGATCTAAGTGACCAAATTCATATAAATTCATAGCGCCACCTGCTGGCAACAGGAAGTGATATGTTTTACTCTATAACTAACTCCCCCTAGAGATTTAATGACATCAATATATTATTTAGGTCAGTCTAATCTAAAGGCCTTTGTGATGTTATATTGCGAAGAGCTTGAGTTTTCGCTAAAGGGCGTGTCCAGGCGGCGTGACAAAATTCGATGTCTCGCCATGGGAATAGACGCTGTTGTTACTCAGCCATAAAATGTCCGATCTGCCCCAAACTTCACACGTTTGATAAGGGCCATGGCCTGAAGACATCTACATGCCAATGTTTAGTTATAGACATAGCGCCACCTGGTGGCAACAGAAAATTACTTGTTTTACACTAACTTAAACATGCAATGTCCAATCTGCACCAAACTTCACATATTTGGTAAGAGTCATGGCCTGAAAACACTTAAAGGCCAAAAATCAGATATAATCATAGCGCCACCTGCTGGCAACAGGAAATGTCTTCTTTTACACTATCTTAAACATGCAATGTCCAATCTGCACCAAACTTCACATATTTGGTAAGAGTCCTGACCTGAAAACACCTAAAGGCCAAAAATCAGATATAATCATAGCGCCACCTGCTGGCAACAGGAAATGTCTTCTTTTACACTATCTTAAACATGCAATGTCCAATCTGCACCAAACTTCACATATTTGGTAAGAGTCCTGGCCTGAAAACACTTAAAGGCCAAAAATCAGATATAATCATAGCGCCACCTGCTGACAACAGGATATATCATGCTTTAAACTAACTCAAACATACCATGTTCAATCTGCACCAAACGTCATATGTTTGATAAAAGTATTGGTCTGAAGACATCTACATGCCAATGTTTAGTTATAGACATAGCGCCACCTGGTGGCTACAGGAAATTACTTGTTTTACCCCAACTTAAACATGCATTGTCCAATCTGCACCAAACTTCACATATTTGGTAAGATTCCTGGCCTGAAGACATCTAAAGGCCAATATTCAGATGTAATCATAGCGCCACCTGTTGACAACAGGATGTGTCAGGCTTTAAACTAACTCAAACATACTATGTTCAATCTGCACCAAACTTCATTTGTTTGATAAAAGTGCTAGACTGAAGACATCTACATGTTAATGTTCAGTTATGGACATAGCGCCACCAGCTGGCAGCAGGTTTGACACATATAAATGACTATGACACGTTCCTCTATATTTACCTTTTTAAATGCATATTGCTCACCGTTCCCTGTCTTTCTGAAGCCACCGGTCGGCGGTGCTGGGTGCGAGGTCCCTTCCATCGCTGCTTGCAGCTTTAATTATTAGGGACCGAGCACCGATGGTGCAGAGGACCCTATTGAATCTGCTCCGTTTATTATTATTATTAGGGACCGAGCACCGATGGTGCGAGGACCCTATTGAATCTGCTCCGTTTATTATTAGGGACCGAGCACCGATGGTGCAGAGGACCCTATTGAATCTGCTCCGTTTATTATTAGGGACCGAGCACCGATGGTGCAGAGGACCCTATTGAATCTGCTCCGTTTATTATTAGGGACCGAGCACCGATGGTGCAGAGGACCCTATTGAATCTGCTCCGTTTATTAGGGACCGAGCACCGATGGTGCGAGGACCCTATTGAATCTGCTCCGTTTATTATTCTTATTATTCTTCTTCTTCTTCTTCTTCTTCTTCTCCAAACTTAATCGCATTTTAGAGGGCCTAAACATGCTCGAAAAGTCAGGAAACTTTGCACACGTGTCAGAACTGGTGAAAATTTACGTCTGATATGGGTTTCAGAAGTAGGTGTGGCAAAATGGCTCGACAGCGCCACCTATAAATATTCAGCGGAGTGCGCCTCGAGCTACGTTTCACGTACATGTACGAAAATCGGTACACTTATGTAACTTAACAATACCTACAAAAAAGTCTCCAGGTACGAAATCAGAAACCCAACAGGAAGTCGGCTATTTTGAATTTTCTCGTCATATTTTGTGTCATTTTTGCCATTTTCAGGTGTCATACTTTAACGAACTCCTCCCAGAGATTTATTCGGATGAACACCAAAATTGGTCCGTGTAATCTAAAGCCCTTTGTGACGTTAAATTGCGAAGATCTAGAGTTTTCATCGGAGGGCGTGTCCGTGGCGTCCTGTCAAATTTTGATGTTTCGCCATGAAACAGGAAGTTGTTATAACTCAGGCATGCTATGTCCGATCTACACCAAACTTCACATGTTTGGTAAGAATCCTGACCTGAAGAGATCTAAGTGACCATATTCAGTTATAGTCATAGCGCCACCTGCTGGCAACAGGAAGTGACATGTTTTACTCTGTAACTAACTCCTCCTAGAGATTTAATGACATCAACATAATATTTAGGTCAGTCTAACCTAAAGGTCTTTGTGATGTTAAATTGCGAAGATCTAGAGTTTTCGTTAAAGGGCGTGTCCATGGCGGCATCACAAATTTCGATGTCTCGCCATGGGAATAAAAGTTGTTGTAACTCAGCCATACAATGTCCGATCTGCCCCAGACTTCACACGTTCGATTAGAATCCAGGCCTGAACACATCTAAATACGAATATTTCATTATAATTAGAGCGCCACCTGCTGGCAACAGGAAATTACTTATTTTACACTATCTTAAACATGCAATGTCCAATCTGCACCAAACTTCACATATTTGGTAAGAGTCCTGGCCTGAAAACACCTAAAGGCCAAAAATCACATATAATCATAGCGCCACCTGCTGACAACAGGATATATCATGCTTTACACTAACTCAAACATACCATGTTCAATCTGCACCAAACTTCATATGTTTGATAAAAGTATTGATCTGAAGACATCTACATGCCAATGTTTAGTTACAGACATAGCGCCACCTGGTGGCTACAGGAAATTACTTGTTTTACACCAACTTAAACATGCATTATCCAATCTGCACCAAACTTCACATGTTTGATAAGACTCCTGACCTGAATAGATCTAAGTGACCATACTCATATAAATTCATAGCGCCACCTGCTGGCAACAGGAAGTGATATGTTTTACTCTGTAACTAACTCCTCCTAGAGATTTAATCACATCAACATAATATTTAGGTCAGTCTACTCTAAAGGCCTTTGTGATGTTAAATTGCGAAGAGCTTGAGTTTTCGCTAATGGGCGTGTCCATGGCGACGTGACAAATTTGGATGTCTCGCCATGGGAATAAAAGTTGTTGTTACTCAGCCATAAAATGTCCGATCTGCCCCAAACTTCACACGCTTGATAAGACTCCTGACCTGAAGAGATCTAAGTGACCATATTCATATAAATACATAGCGCCACCTGCTGGCTACAGGAAATTACTTGTTTTACACTAACTTAAACATGCAATGTCCAATCTGCACCAAACTACACACGTTTGATAAGAGCCATGCCCTGAAGACATCTACGTGTCATTTTTTTTGTTATAGACATAGCGCCACCTGCTGGCAACAGGAAATTACTTGTTTTACACTAGCTTAAACAAGCAATGTTCAATCTTCACCAAACTTCATATGTTTGATCAAAGTTCTAGCCTGAAGACATCGACATGTTAATGTTCAGTTATGGACGTTGCGCTACCAGCAGGCAGCAGGTTTGGTACGTATAAATGACTTTGAAATATTCCTCTATATTTACCTTTTTAAATGCATATTGCTCATCGTTCCCTGTCTTTCTGAAGCCACTGGTCGGCGGTGAGCCGGGCGAGGTCCCTTCCATTGCTGCTTGCAGCTTTAATTATTATTATTATTATTATTCTTCTTCTTCTCCAAACTTAATCGCATTTTAGAGGGCCTAAACATGCTCGAAAAGTCAGGAAACTTTGCACACGCATCAGAACTGGTGAAAATTTACGTCTGATATGGGTTTCAGGAGTAGGTGTGGCAAAATGGCTCGACAGCGCCACCTATAAATATTCAGCGGAGTGCGCCTCGAGCTACGTTTCACGTACATGTACGAAAATCGGTACACTCATGTAACTTAACAATACCTACAAAAAAGTCTCTAGGTACGAAATCAGAAACCCAACAGGAAGTCGGTTATTTTGAATTTTCTCGTCATATTTTGTGTCATTTTTGCCATTTTCAGGTGTCATACTTTAACGAACTCCTCCCAGAGATTTATTCTGATGAACACCAAAATTGGTCATTGTAATCTAAAGCCCTTTGTGACGTTAAATTGCGAAGATCTAGAGTTTTCATCGGAGGGCGTGTCCGTGGCGTCCTGTCAAATTTTGATGTTTCGCCATGAAACAGGAAGTTGTTATATCTCAGGCATGCTATGTCCGATCTACACCAAACTTCACATGTTTGATAAGAATCCTGACCTGAAGAGATCTAAGTGACCATATTCAGTTATAGTCATAGCGCCACCTGCTGGCAACAGGAAGTGACATGTTTTACTCTGTAACTAACTCCTCCTAGAGATTTAATGACATCAACATAATATTTAGGTCAGTTTAATCTAAAGGCCTTTGTGATATTAAATTGCGAAGAGCTTGAGTTTTCGCTAATGGGCGTGTCCTTGGCGGCATCACAAATTTCGATGTCTCGCCATGGGAAATAAAAGTTGTTGTTACTCAGCCATAAAATGTCCGATCTGCCCCAAACTTCACACGCTTGATAAGACTCCTGACCTGAAGAGATCTAAGTGACCATATTCATATAAATACATAGCGCCACCTGCTGGCTACAGGAAATGACTTGTTTTACACTAACTTAAACATGCAATGTCCAATCTGCACCAAACTTGACATATTTGGTAGGCGTCCTGGCCTGAAGACATCTAAAGGCCAATATTCAGATGTAATCATAGCGCCACCTGTTGACAACAGGATATGCCAGACTTTACACTAACTCAAACATACCATGTTCAATCTGCACCAAACTTCATATGTTTGATAAAAATGCTAGACTGAAGACATCTACATGTTAATGTTCAGTTATGGACATAGCGCCACCAGCTGGCAGAAGGTTTGAAACGTATAAATGACTATGACACATTCCTCTATATTTACCTTTTTAAATGCATATTGATCACCGTTCCCTGTCTTTCTGAAGCCACCGGTCGGCGGTGAGCCGTGCGAGGTCCCTTCCATCGCTGCTTGCAGCTTTAATTCTTATTCTTCTTCTTCTTCTTCTTCTTCTTCTCCAAACTTAATCGCATTTTAGAGGGCCTAAACATGCTCGAAAAGTCAGGAAACTTTGCACACGCGTCAGAACTGGTGAAAATTTACGTCTGATATGGGTTTCAGAAGTAGGTGTGGCAAAATGGCTCGACAGCGCCACCTATAAATATTCAGCGGAGTGCGCCCGAGCTACGTTTCACGTACATGTACGAAAATCGGTACACTTATGTAACTTAACAATACCTACAAAAAAGTCTCTAGGTACGAAATCAGAAGCCCAACAGGAAGTCGGCTATTTTGAATTTTCTCGTCATATTTTGTGTCATTTTTGCCATTTTCAGGTGTCATACTTTAACGAACTCCTCCCAGAGATTTATTCAGATGAACACCAAAAATTGGTCAGTGTAATCTAAAGCCCTTTGTGACGTTAAATTGCGAAGATCTAGAGTTTTCATCGGAGGGCGTGTCCGTGGCGTCCTGTCAAATTTTGATGTTTCGCCATGAAACAGGAAGTTGTTATATCTCAGGCATGCTATGTCCGATCTACACCAAACTTCACACGTTTGATAAGAATCCTGACCTGAAGATATCTAAGTGACCATATTCAGTTATAGTCATAGCGCCACCTGCTGACAACAGGAAGTGACATGTTTTACTCTGTAACTAACTCCTCCTAGAGATTTAATGACATAAACATACTATTTAGGTCAGTCTAACCTAAAGGCCTTTGTGATGTTAAATTGCGAAGATCTAGAGTTTTCGTTAAAGGGCGTGTCCATGGCGGCATCACAAATTTCGATGTCTCGCCATGGGAATAAAAGTTGTTGTAACTCAGCCATGCAATAACCGATCTGCCCCAGACTTCACACGTTCGATAAGAATCCAGGCCTGAACACATCTAAATACGAATATTTCATTATAATTAGAGTGCCACCTGCTGGCAACAGGAAATTACTTGTTTTACATTAGCTTAAACATGCAATGTTCAATCTGCACCAAACTTCACATATTTGGTAAGAGTCCTGGCCTGAAAACACCTAAAGGCCAAAAATCTGATATAATCATAGCGCCACCTGCTGACAACAGGATATATCATGCTTTACACTAACTCAAACATACCATGTTCAATCTGCACCAAACTTCATATGTTTGATAAAAGTATTGGTCTGAAGACATCTACATGCCAATGTTTAGTTATAGACATAGCGCCACCTGGTGGCTACAGGAAATTACTTGTTTTACACCAACTTAAACATGCATTGTCCAATCTGAACCAAACTTCACATATTTGGTAAGATTCCTGGCCTGAAGACATCTAAAGGCCAATATTCAGATGTAATCATAGCGCCACCTGTTGACAACAGGATGTGTCAGGCTTTACACTAACTCAAACATACTATGTTCAATCTGCACCAAACTTCATATGTTTGATAAAAGTGCTAGACTGAAGACATCTACATGTTGATGTTCAGTTATGGACATAGCGCCACCAGCTGGCAGCAGGTTTGGCACATATAAATGACTATGACACATTCCTCTATATTTACCTTTTTAAATGCATATTGCTCACCGTTCCCTGTCTTTCTGAAGCCACCGGTTGGCGGTGCTGGGTGCGAGGTCCCTTCCATCGCTGCTTGCAGCTTTAATTAGGGGACCGAGCACCGATGGTGCGAGGACCCTATTGAAT
>JAPDDL010000829.1:0-21169 GCA_027422435.1 Schizopygopsis pylzovi | reverse complement strand
CTTTACAGGGAAATTGTGCGTACTGATCTCTGCCAAATGGAATATAAAATGTGTGCTTTCAAAAAACATTTTGATGGTTCATGACGGACGTAGTTCTATCATCAGTTAAGTCATGAAATTACCAATAAGGCAATTAAAGCTGCAAACTGTGTATGCGTGTAATGTATGCAATTACATTTTCATTTAGTCATTTTGCAGACGCTTTTATGCTAAGCGACTTGCAATTGGGGAATACATGAGGCAAACAGACAGAGGAAGTGCCCCTAACACCAAGTCTTAAGCATTGTTCAAATAAATACAAGCTAGCAAGGGAAGAGAGAAAGATAAAGATGAAGATATAGAAAAAGGTAAAGTATTTTTTTTTATAAGTCAAGTAGTGTTGAAAGAGATGAGTTTTCAGTTGTTGCTTGAAGGTTGACAGGGATCCAGCATTCCGGATGGGTGGGAAGATCATTTCACCAGCAGGAACGGTGAACGAGAATGTTCTGGAGAGTGATTTTGAGCCTCTCTGTGATGGTACCACGAGGCGATCGCTCACTAGCAGATCTCAGACTTCTGGAGGGGATGTAGATTCGTAATAGTGAGTGGAAGTAGGCGGGGCTTCTGGAGGGGATGTAGATTCGTAATAGTGAGTGGAAGTAGGCGGGGCTTCTGGAGGGGATGTAGATTCGTAATAGTGAGTGGAAGTAGGCGGGGCTTCTGGAGGGGATGTAGATTCGTAATAGTGAGTGGAAGTAGGCGGGGCTTCTGCAGGGGATGTAGATTCGTAATAGTGAGTGGAAGTAGGCGGGGCTTCTGGAGGGGATGTAGATTCGTAATAGTGAGTGGAAGTAGGCGGGGCTTCTGCAGGGGATGTAGATTCGTAATAGTGAGTGGAAGTAGGCGGGGCTTCTGGAGGGGATGTAGATTCGTAATAGTGAGTGGAAGTAGGCGGGGCTTCTGCAGGGGATGTAGATTCATAATAGTGAGTGGAAGTAGGCGGGGCTTCTGGAGGGGATGTAGATTCGTAATAGTGAGTGGAAGTAGGCGGGGCTTCTGGAGGGGATGTAGATTCGTAATAGTGAGTGGAAGTAGGCGGGGCTTCTGGAGGGGATGTAGATTCGTAATAGTGAGTGGAAGTAGGCGGGGCTTCTGGAGTGGATGTAGATTCGTAATAGTGAGTGGAAGTAGGCGGGGCTTCTGGAGGGGATGTAGATTCGTAATAGTGAGTGGAAGTAGGCGGGGCTTCTGGAGGGGATGTAGATTCGTAATAGTGAGTGGAAGTAGGCGGGGCTTCTGGAGGGGATGTAGATTCGTAATAGTGAGTGGAAGTGGGCGGGGCTTCTGGAGGGGATGTAGATTTGTAATAGTAAGTGGAAGTAGGCGGGGCTTCTGGAGGGGATGTAGATTCGTAATAGTGAGTGGAAGTAGGCGGGGCTTCTGGAGGGGATGTAGATTCGTAATAGTGAGTGGAAGTGGGCGGGGCTTCTGGAGGGGATGTAGATTCGTAATAGTGAGTGGAAGTAGGAGGGGCTTCTGGAGGGGATGAAGATTCGTAATAGTGAGTGGAAGTAGGAGGGGCTTCTGGAGGGGATGTAGATTCGTAATAGTGAGTGGAAGTAGGCGGGGCTTCTGGAGGGGATGTAGATTCGTAATAGGGAGTGGAAGTGGGCGGGGCTTCTGGAGGGGATGTAGATTCGTAATAGTGAGTGGAAGTAGGCGGGGCTTCTGGAGGGGATGTAGATTCGTAATAGTGAGTGGAAGTAGGCGGGGCTTCTGGAGGGGATGTAGATTCGTAATAGTGAGTGGAAGTGGGCGGGGCTTCTGGAGGGGATGTAGATTCTTAATAGTGAGTGGAAGTAGGCGGGGCTTCTGGAGGGGATGTAGATTCGTAATAGTGAGTGGAAGTAGGCGGGGCTTCTGGAGGGGATGTAGATTCGTAATAGTGAGTGGAAGTGGGCGGGGCTTCTGGAGGGGATGTAGATTCGTAATAGTGAGTGGAAGTAGGAGGGGCTTCTGGATGGGATGAAGATTCGTAATAGTGAGTGGAAGTAGGAGGGGCTTCTGGAGGGGATGTAGATTCGTAATAGTGAGTGGAAGTAGGCGGGGCTTCTGGAGGGGATGTAGATTCGTAATAGTGAGTGGAAGTAGGAGGGTGCTGAGCCTGTGGTTGTTCTATATGCAAGCATCAGTGACTGGAAAGCAGCTCAGATCATCCTCATGTATCCTATATCATTCTTTTCACTCCCTTTTTCACTGTTGCAGTAAGATTCAATCATTTATCCAACAAAATCATTGACAATCCTCAACAAAGAGAGTTACAAAACACAGTTCAGTTACAAGCACGATGTCAAAAAAACCTGTTCTACGGGTCTGTTTATAATTCCCGAAGATCCAGTTCAGACAAACCTCATTACAGTCATTTTAGGTGTTGGTTTACATAACTTGGTTACATAACTTGGTTATGTATACATGGTTTACATAACTTTGAAATCATCCCATATAATTCTCACCCAATACATTTAACTATTGGCGTATAAGGAATCAAGGAATGATGATCCAAATAACCCAATAGAATGTGTTTGTTTATATAGAGAAATAGTGGATATGGTATTACAGTTGGTGCACTCCACAGAAGTGCATAGTGACTGATAGCTGTAACTCAAACTAGAGCCGGAGTATGATAAGGGAGGGGGAGCAGAGTACAAATCAAGCTGAGAGGCAAATTAATTAAAGTGTTGTATTTGTAGCTAACAATAATGTTTGACCTCAGGCAGCGATGAGCACTTTTCATTAAAACCTTTACAGGGAAATTGTGTGTACTGATCTCTGCCAAATGGAATATAAAATGTGTGCTTTCAAAAAACATTTTGATGGTTCATACGACGTAGTTCTATCGTCAGTTAAGTCATGAAATTACCAATAAGGCAATTAAAGCTGCAAACTGTGTATGCGTGTAGTGTATGCAATTACATTTTCATTTAGTCATTTTGCAGACGCTTTTATGCTAAGCGACTTGCAATTGGGGAATACATGAGGCAAACAGACAGAGGAAGTGCCCCTAACACTTAGACCTAACAAGTCTTAAGCATTGTTCAAATAAGTACAAGCTAGCAAGGGAAGGAGAGAAAGATAAAGATGAAGATATAGAAAAAGGTAAAGTATTTTTTTTTATGATGAAGTCAAGTAGTGTTGAAAGAGATGAGTTTTCAGGTGTCGCTTGAAGGTTGACAGGGATCCAGGATTCTGGATGGGGGGGGGAGATCATTCCACCAGCAGGAACGGTGAACGAGAATGTTCTGGAGAGTGATTCTCTGTGATGGTACTACGAGGCGTCGCTCACTAGCAGATCTCAGACTTCTGGAGGGGATGTAGATTCCTAAGAGTAGCCAGTGCAAGGAGACAAAGAGAGGTGTAACATGGGCTCTTTTGGGCTCGTTGAAGACCAGTCGTGCCGCTGCATTCTGAATCATTTGTAGAGGTTTGATTGTGTTTGATGGAAGTCCAGCTAGAAGAGCATTGCAGTAGTCCAGTCTAGAAATGACAAGGGCCTGGACAAGAAGTTGTGCAGCATGCTCTGTCAGAAAGGGCCTGATCTTTCTGATGTTGTGTAGTGCAAACCTGCAAGATCGAGCAGTCTTTGCAATGTGCTCTTTGAAGGTCAGCTGGTCATCGAAGATTACACCAAGATTTCTGACCGAAGCTGATGGGGTAATTGTTGATGAACCTAACTGAATCGTGAAGTCATGCTGTAGAGTTGGAGTTGCAGGGAAGACAAGAAGCTCAGTCTTTGCCAGGTTGAGCTGTAGGTGATGTTCTTTCATCCATGCCGAGATGAGCCTGAGATCCGTGCAGCTACCGTTGGATCATCTGGTCGAAATGAGAGATAGAGCTGTGTGTCATCAGCATAGAAATGGTAGGAGTAATGTATGCATTACATTTCAAAACGTCTCTCAAATGCATAGTGCATACTAAAATATAGGCTCTTGTGCAATTCCATATACTGTATATATATATGGGTGTTTGGCTTAGTGTCATGTTAGAATCGTTTTTATACTCATACCTTTTGTTGTTTTAATATTTTGAATTGCTTTTAGCTTTATTTTTTGTTTTCATTTAAATGTTTTGAAATGTTGTTGTATGCATTTGACATTTTATTTAATTTCTCAATTTTCTTAAATGCGTATATATAATATTTATTATTACAGTATTACTTGATATAATAATTCACATTAATTGTAGTTTATAGTCAACCCCTTTTTTATATTGAAACAATGTAGATTTCAATATAGATTCTGGTTGCTGGCCCCCCCCCCCCCCCCCCGTGCCCCCCCCCCCCCCCTCCGCCACTGGTCTTGAGCTGTAACAGTTTATTTTTTGTTTATGTTCAATACTAATAAAAAAGAAAGTATCGCAATTTCCTCCTGCCTTTTTCCAAAGACTGGGACTTTGCCATTACTTTAAATCCTTAAAACTTTACTTTAAAGCCTTCTTTGAATAATTAGTTATGTATAATTGTTTAAGGAAATGTAATTTTCTTATTGCTTTTCCTTTTTTTTTTTGTATTTGATGTAATTTATATGTTATTGCCCTTGTGTGTTCTTTGTTCTAAAATTGCAATTAAAAAAGATTTTATGCTCAAGTCTCGAGATGCGATATTTCCCGTGTGCACAGTCCGGACTCTGGTTGAAAATCTGTTGGTGTGTGGTGTGCTGTCTTTGTCTCATCGCGGCACACCACACACTATACGAGCAAAACGGTTCAATCTAGGATTTTTTTTGTCCTCGTGTGTGGTCTCTCACATTTTGAAGATCTTATAAGATTTGTAAAATATTATGTCAGATGTCATGGCAGTGTCATGCAGTAGATGGCGTTATGGACATTTAAGTGGGTTTGCCAACTTAAACTGCCATTAAAAGGAAAATAAGACAAATATGCAGTGTTGCCAGTTTAGGGAGTTTACCATTTAATTACTTTCTCGTTGTTGCTGTGACTATTATTGATTCTTCGTGACAAGGAGCTATCTTAGTGATATATTATAAGTATATTTGGCTATTATTATTTTGTGGTCAACAAACACCTCTCAGATAATTTCATTATCACTTTTAATCTACGTCTACCTTCACACCACCAACCCCTCAGCCAGTTTCATTTACACCATAAGGTCTCTGATTCTTCTCAAACTTGCTCTGTGCACTGCAAAAAAAATATAATAAAGAAAATGATATTCTTAGATTTTTTTTGTCTTATTTCCAGCCCAAATATCTAAAAATTCTTAAATCAAGAAGGATTTTCTTGACAAGTAAAAATCATTGTCTTGTTTTCAGGAAAAACTAGTCAAAATGAAGTGAGTTTTAACTTGAAACAAGCAAAAGAATCTGCCAATGGGTAAGAAATATAATCTCGTTTTCAGTTTGAAATAAGATTATTTTGCTTGTTTTAAGCAAAAACTCACGTAATTTATTTGAATTAATTTGTGATTTTATTGTCAGTCTTAAATAATTTCCAGATAAATCATGTAGTTTGTAAACTACAGCAGACGTGTTTATGGACGTGAACTGCAGACAAATATCATATTTCAGAGTTTACACAATAACACAAATCAGTATTTGATTGTTTATGATGATGTAATGGAGGAGAGGTGTTTGGTATATATTGGCAGTGTTTACAGCTCTGAATATGATTCATATTTCTGAATTACTGCTTGATTTGCAGTTTGTGACTGTTTATTGATCAATACAGTGTGACTAATCTTTATTTGTTAATTTATTCATATCAATATTATGCCCCTCATTCTATTCTGTTAGTTTGGATTATTTATTCTGTGTGTGATATTTAATAAATGTCCACTCTATCTGACTGTACACATTTGTAATGCTTATTTACTGGCATGTGATAATATTACATTTAATGTAAAAATGAGAGAGTCTATAATTTCAGTGCATTCAGAGTCAAACTCATTTGAGTTCCACAATCACATTTAATCAGTCGATGTGAACAGATCTTACAGTTTGAGACTCTTTAAAGTTGAGTCCAGCACATTCAGTAGAAGTCACTCTTTGTCTGATTATTCTCACTCGTTCAGGCGGTCATGAAATGTTTAGATGAATTATAGTTTTCAGCTGTTGCTGTTCATCTGAAATAATGGAGGGATAATGAAACAAAGATTCCAGTTGAAATGGAAAAATACAAATACGAAGCAGCTGTACATTTTCATATCATTTGAATAAGTCCGTGTTAACACCCACCATGTTCTTTTATTAAACCCTGTTCATATCATATACACTTTGACAAACAGTAATTAACAAAGAAAAACAGACAACAACATATTTAATCAGGAAAGGATGAAATTATTTTGTTAACACATTACAATAACATTACAATTGTTAACAGTTTAAAAAACGTTAACATGAACTAACAATGATAAATACTTCTAAATCATTTATTAATCTTAGTTATTTTTTAACATTTACGAATACATTATTAAAATCAAAAATAGTTTTGTTAATATTATTTAATGGAACCAAACTACTATGAGCTAACAATGAAAAAAATCATTTTTATTAAATAACATAATCAAGGATTAATAGATACTTTAACAACAGCACTGCTCATTATTAATATTTAATGCATGAATGGAAACTTACTGTAAACTGTTACTGTGGTGTTGTTTTTCTTTTAGCATTTCCTTGTACAATAACCGAAACCTAACTTTATAAACGAGAGCATGTCATGAGATCAGTGCACACAACACGCTGGCTTTTCCAACTAAACTCAATATTTAATAATCCAGTGTTTATTATAACAAGGATACACAAAGAGAAAATAGCAATACTTCTGTTTCTTGTTTTTGTTCGTATGTTATTTACTTTTACATTTTTGTTTGAAACTTTTTTTTAAAAGTTCAAATTAATTATGAATAGCAGGCCGTATATGAAACAAACTGGAAGTGTTTTACTTTTGTGAGGTCCGCAAGCAAATTTGTAAAAATATAAAAATTATAAATGTGCATTTCTTTGAAAATTCATTTTAATGTTTGGAAGCTACTGTACATGAAATCTATTAGACATACTTTAGGATTTATTTATTCACTTTTATAAGTTTCACTAGTTTTATTTTTGTAGCTTGTTTGAACTCCGGCAGCGATGACTTCTTTCCTTTAAACCATTTGCAGGTAATGTTTTCTATATTAATCCACATTACTTTAATAATAAGAACAAGGTGAAACATGTTTCCTGTAAATAAAAATAAGTTTCGTTTACTCTTGCCAGTGTGCTTATGCCTAAGGCTTCACAAACATTCCATGGACAAATGAGTCATGCAGGGACATGTTTTCATGGGATTTGAATAGACAGCATCTTAGTTAATTCTCTGTTTGCTTACTGGAAATTGTCAGATGTGATGTCAGATCTCTTGAGATCATTGACGACTTTTTCATTGACCTTTTTTTTAATGGCCCTTGAAAATCTGACACCTCTTTGAGGTTTTAATAACCTGGATTTCAATCTTTCTTTCATTTTGGATAAACATCAAGAAAGAGAATAAAGCAAGGCAAGGTAAGGCAAGGCAAGTTTATTTGTATAGCACATTTCATACACAGTGGTAATTCAAAGTGTTCAAGTCAAATCATCTTCTCTCTGTGTCATGGAAAAATACTGTAATGACTCCTGAACCAGCTGATGATTTGTATAGACCTGTGTAAGCAAGATCTATGCCTACACCCTGTTTTTCTTACCTTATTGTTTTGTTAAACCACATTTCTATCATACAAGATAAGTCTTTCAGCCGCTAAAATAAGACAAATGGTCAACATCACGCAATTTCCTCATGAAAAGATTAATTATTGGTAACATTTTACAATAACTTACAATTGTTAATGTTAACAAACAAACAATGGCATTTACTTCTAGTGCACCGTAGGTCATTTTAACATTTACTAATACATTATTAAAATTGAATGGAACTGAGCAACTATGAACAAAAAATGAACCGTTGTTTTTTTATTATCTAACATTAACAAAGATTTTTTTAAATACTGAAACATATTGCCAATTTGTAATATTAATAAATGCATTAATGAGATGTTTTATTTTAGGGTTTCCTTGTACAATAATCTAAATGTAAATGTATAAGCGTATTAAGCGAGAGCATGTCATGAGATCAGTGCACGTGACACGCTGGCTTTTCCGGTTAAACTCAATAGTTGATAATCCCAATGTAATGGTACTCATACAGAAAATAGTAAAACTTGTCTTTTTTTTGTTTTTACTTTAAAAAACTTTTTTAAGATAACTTATTCAAATGAATAATGTATAAAAGGCAGTATATTCAAACAGTATATTATTCGTTTTGAAGTTTTTTTAAAGTTACTGTATTTGTAGCTTGCTTGAATGCAGGCAGCAATAAGTCATTTTCATAAAAAACATTTGCGCAGGTTGTTCGACCGACAGCACCAATGAAACACAGGCACGTGTTCTGACTCGCGCAGGTTGTTCGACCAAAGGCACCATCGAAATCATGGGCTGATGCTTAAGGTGGCCTCGTGTTCATTAAAATCCTATGACATGACCAAATAAATACATGTAAAATATATATGAGTATATATAGTCTTTTTATTTACTCAAATATGTTACATTTAGTCATTTAGCAGACACTTTTATCCAAAGCGACTTACAATTGGGGAGTACATAAAGCGATTAATCTTGAAGAGACAAACAGACAGAGAAAGTGCCAATAACACCAAGTCTCAGGCATTGTTCAAATAAGTACAAGCTAGCAAGGGAAGGAGAGAAAGATGAAGATCTTGAAAAAGATTTTTTTTTTTGATGAAGTCAAGTAAAGTTAAAAGAGATGAGTTTTCAGTTGTTTCTTGAAGGTTGTCAGGGATTCAGCGTTCCGGATGGGGGGGAAGTTTATTCCACCAGCCAGGAACGGTGAACGAGAATGTTCTGGAAAGTGATTTTGAGCCTCTCTGTGATGGTACCACGAGGTGTCGCTCACTCGCAGATCTCAGACTTCTGGAGGGGATGTAGATTGTCATCAGTGAGTGGATGTAGGAGGGTGCTGAGCCTGTGGTTGTTAAACTGATGCAAGCATTAGTGTCTTGAACTTGATGCGAGCTGCAACCGGGAGCCAGTGCAAGGAGACAAAGAGAGATGTAACATGGGCTCTTTTGGGCTCGTTGAAGACCAAACATGCCGCTGCATTCTGAATCATTTGTAGAGGTTTGATTGTGTTTGATGGAAGTCCAGCTAGAAGAGCATTGCAGTCGTCCAGTCTAGAAATGACAAGGGCCTGGACAAGAAGTTGTGCAGCATGCTCTGTCAGAAAGGGCCTGATCTTTCTGATGTTGTGTAGTGCAAACCTGCAAGATCGAGCAGTCTTTGCAATGTGCTCTTTGAAGGTCAGCTTATCATCGAAGATTACACCAAGATTTCTGACCGAAGCTGATGGGGTAATTGTTGATGAACCTATCTGGATGGTAAAATCGTGCTGTAGAGTTGGAGAGGCAGGGAAGACAAGAAGCTCAGTCTTTGCCAGGTTGAGCTGTAGGTGATGTTCTTTCATCCACGCCGAGATGAGCCTGAGATCCGTGCAGCTACCGTTGGATCATCTGGTTGAAATGAGAGATAGAGCTGTGTGTCATCAGCATAGTGTGGGATATAAAAGTCTGTAAAAAATGTTAATCATTTACATTCATCATTTATGTTAATCAATTACTGTTCGCTGTTATTAATCTGTTTATGAGTGAGATCAATTCGTTGATATGTAATCAATTATTGTATGGGATTCTTTTGTTAAGATTTTATTGGAGGGTTTATTGGATGGTGCTTGCTGGAATGTTGAAACTACGGGCTGATATTAAGTGTACTTTCTGAGGAATGTGTGTGTGTGGGTGAGTGGCCTTGAGTGCAGAAAAAGGGAAAGCAGCTGCAAGGCAGTTAGAGCTTCAGGCATATCTGCATAAGAACAAAGAACAAAGAAGTGAGAGCTGATTGGAGGGACCAAGGGAGGAACCCCTCGACCTATGAGAAGATGATACACGCCGAGACATAATATAAATATTTTGTAAAAATGTGTTTCTGGGTTGGTTCTTTGTGAGGCTTGTGCCTGAGAACAACCCAGCGTGCTGTTCTGATCAATAAATTTCAATACTTTTTATAGATTGCCTTCCTTCAATTTTTGATCACGCAGGACGTTTGAAGTCCAACAATAGCAATGGTAGGAGAAACCATGTGCCCGTATAATGGGACCCAGTGATGTAGTGTATGTGGAGAAGAGGAGGGGTCCAAGAATTGATCCCTGAGGAACCCCAGTGACCAGTTGATGTGCTTTGTATACCTTCCCTCCCCAGACCACCCTGAATGACCTACCAGTGAGATAGGATTCAAACCAGTGAAGTGGAATCCCTGTGTTGCCCAGTGATGAGAGGGTGGACAGGAGGATCTGATGATTGACAGTGTCAAAAGCGGCAGACAGATCCAGCAGAATGAGGACTGATGATTTGGAAGTAACACTTCTCTGGTGCGGTCCAGTTGGCAAGGAGTCATCTGTGTTTTGACACAATGACATCAGAATATACACCTCCAAGTGTGACGTGAGGTTGCAGGTTTCACATGAGGTCTTTGGAGCATATACCTGAAGGTTTGACACAATATCATTGGACCGTACACCTGCAAGTTTGACACCAGGTCATTGGAGCATCCCCCACAATAGCTCTTACACTGACTTTTTTTCCTGTCGCTACCTTCTTAACAGTATAATTAGTCTGTCATTTCTTTTGCAATAAATTGTGTCAAGACTGAATATTAATGGAAACCTTTGTAAAAAGGAATTTTTTCAGGTAGGTTATTGAGAAATCTATAAAGAAGGTAATTAAAAGGGCAATGCCAGACACGTCTGGGTAAAGGGATTTTTTTACCCAATCTGTAAATTCTGTCACCCTCATGCTGTTCCACACAGTAGTGTATGTTGCCAAGGTTAAACCTACTGTATTTCCTATGTTACCCCAATTCCAACCCTAATCCTAACCCTGGAAACATTGGAAGGACTTAATTCCAATTTATATATATTTTTTCTGTAGAAGACAAAAGTCACCTTTCACATTCTTTGTATCAGATTCCATACAATGAAGGTGAATAGTGTCTGTCATTCATCTATAGGACTTCTTTTGTTGTGCAGAGAAAGTTTAGGGATTTGGAATGACATTACATTTTTGTCTTGATCAAATGAATTCCTTGTGGGCAGTTGCAAAGACCTTTATCACCGTAATAATACATTGAATGCCGAAATTCTCTTGTTTTCTATTACCTTCCAACAGGTTTGTAAAGATGGATGACTTGCTTTTTCTGGTGGTTTCTGCTCCTGATGGGACAGAACAAAGTACAGACCAAATCGAGATCTGCCTCGTTATCACAGGGAAGTAACACTGTTTGATTTCTTCAACAGTATTGAATTAGATTGAAATACTTGGCACATGATCTGTTTCTCAGCATGTTTGACTGAAGTGTGTGTGTCTTGTTAGTGCTTCAGTGATGTAGGTACACTGGAACTTACCAGAAGCTTCTGTGATGATTTCTAACAGCACCAGTTTGACACACCAGTATCTAGGGTATTATAAAGTACAACAAACACTGAAACGCAGTGAAATCAGTGCAAAAAAGCAGCTCAGAGCATCATCCTTTTCACCCCCCAATAAACTCTCCTTTTTTTACTGTCTGCAGTTAAATTTAAACCACGATCCAACAAAATCTGGAGACAATCCTCCAGCAAAGAGTGTTTCAAAACAATTCAGTACCTGCAAGCACAGTATGACTCATGTCCTATTTTAATAAACCTGTTCAACAGGTCTGTTTAAGATCCCAGTGCAACCCCCCCCCCCCATTCCAGCTCAGTCACACTATGGATTTGATCCATGAGTAAACACACACGCCTGCATGTTTGAACACACACACCCCATACAAATCAGGTTTAATCTTGCTAGTTTGCTTGAGCTTAATACTTTACAAATATTCCATGGAAAAATTATATACTGCTGTAAAAATGCAGCCGTCAGCCACAGTATTGCATCAGATAGTAAGCTATAGATCCCCTGGGGAACAATTCCATTCATTCTCTTCTATTATCTAAACTTATTAAATAATCTAAACCAACAACCTGTATGTTGGACCCTGTTCCATCTAAACTCCTAAAATAGGTGCTTCCAGAAGTAATAGATCCTCTTTTGACTATTAACAACTCATCATTGTCACTAGGATATGTCCCAAAAACCTTCAAACTGGCTGTTATTAATTCCTAATAGCTAATAATTCCCTTTGAAAGACAAACACATAGAAACATTAATAGCAATCTCTGTTTTTTAATGTTTCTGGTTGCATTTTTTTGTTTTGTTTTACTGAGGTTGACGTTTATGTTCTATGTTTTTTATTTTAAATGATTCAAATGAATATAAGGCAGTATATTGAACAAACTTAAGTGTTTTATAGTGCTGGGCAATGATTAATCACATCCAAAATAAAATATTTTGTGTACATTAGGCACAATTGTAGTTAAAACATTTGAAAACTCATTTAAAAAGTGCTTATTATAGCTGGGGGTCTGTAGATAAGTGCACAAAATATAGGGTACATCACATCCAGCCGACACAGCTGGACTTTAAAGCCAGCAAAGCACTCCACAGATAAGTTCTTCAATTAAAATGCTTCTTAAAAATTGTGGCTACTCCCCCACTCCTGTCCACAGTCCTCGGTGAACTGAAAAAGTTACAGTCACAGGGAGATTTTTCAATAAGGGGGTCAAGTTCACCAATATTAAGCCAAGTCTCCGTTATAAAAATAAAATCCAATTCATGAGATGCAAAGAAGTCATTGATTATAAAAGTCTTGTTTTCTAACGATCGTGTGTTGATTAAAGCCATCTTTGCCGTCACCGAGTCCGGAGGCTGGTTCCGTGTTGTCTGATCGAATAACCTAGTCAGCCGAATCGTCAAGATGGCGCCGAGGATGGCAGCCGTGTTGCGAGCTCCGGGAAAACTTTGCCGTTTTTCGTATGTTTTATTTGTTTTTTTGTTGTTTTACGTGTTAGATGTTGTTAGTATAACTGTCTACGATAGAGACACGCTTTTGAACATTGGTTCCTCCGTCGCGCAACGCAAACCGGACTTTGAGTTTCTGAATGCCGGTGGACTGTTCACAGACACGGCATCGGAGCCCTTTGTGTGGGTTGCGAAATCGACACGCCGCCGCCGACGCCGAAAAAGAGGAATACGAGCTGGCGTTCTCGTCAGACTGAGACGCCGAGCTTTCCGACCTCCTCTTCCAACCATTTTACTGGCCAACGTTCAGTCACTGGATAACAAACTCTGTGAACTGCGTGCGCGCATCTCATATCAATGAGAAACAAGGGACTGCTGTGTTATTTGCCTCACAGAAACCTGGATGTCTGCTATGGTTCCAGACTCAGCCATCGAGCTCACGGGCTTCTCCGTGCACCGCTCGGATAGAACAAAGGAGCTCACAGGGAAAAGCAGAGGTGGAGGCGTGTGTTTCTATATTAACAACTCGTGGTGTGATGAAAGGAACATACACTCTATTAAATCCTTCTGCTCCCCTGATCTGGAATTTCATACGCTTCTGTGTCGACCGTTCTGGCTACCGAGGGAATTTACAGCGATCATAATCACGGCTGTTTATATCCCCCCCCAAGCCAACACAGACCAGGCACTCAAGGAACTGTACAGGAATATAAGTGAGCAGGAAACCGTGCACCCAGATGCAGCTTTTATTATCACGGGGGACTTTAACAAAGCCAACTTCAGAACAATAGCTCCAAAATACTTTCAACACGTCACCATCAACACGCGTGGAGATCGCACACTCGACCACTGTTACTCCCCCTTCCGGGACGCATACAAGTCCCTCCCCCGCCAACCTTTCGGCAAATCGGATCACTCTTCCGTTCTGCTCCTGCCTGCTTATAGGCAGAAACTGAAACGTGAAGCACCCGCCCTCAGGACAGTTCATTGCTGGTCTGACCAATCGGACGCTATACTACAGGACTGTTTTGATCACGTGGACTGGGACATGTTCCGGGCAGCGTCTGATGACGACATAGAGGCGTATTCAGATACGGTCACGTGTTTCATCAGGAAGTGTATAGATGATGTAGTTCCGACCAAAACCATCCGCATCTACCCCAACCAAAAACCGTGGATTAACAGCGATGTTCGATCAGCCTTGTCAGCGCGGACATCTGCCTTTAAATCCGGAAACACTGACGATCGGAAACAAGCCAGTTACGATCTCAGGAGATCCATCAAAGCAGCCAAACGAACATATAAAAACAAAGTTGAAGAACACTTCAACAACAATAACCCAAGAAGCATGTGGCAGGGCATTAACAACATCACAGGCTTTAAAGGAAATAAACCAGCTACTGTGAACATTGCCTCCTCTCTACCGGACGAGCTCAACACCTTTTATGCTCGGTTCGAGGCTGATAACACCGCACACACAGAGAGCGCTGCCGCGGCTGCTGCAGAAGAGGTCAGTCCACTCACCCTTTCTGTCGCGGATGTAACCCGATCCTTCAAACGGGTGAACATCCGTAAAGCCGTAGGCCCAGATGGTATACCAGGCCGTGTGCTCAAAGCATGCGCTTTCCAGCTAGCTGGGGTTTTTACAGACATTTTCAATCTGTCCCTCTCTCTGTCTGTGGTTCCCTCGTGCTTCAAAAAATCCATCATTGTACCCATACCGAAGAAAAATAAAATCACATGCTTGAACGACTGGAGGCCCGTTGCTCTGACCCCCATCTTCAGCAAGTGTTTTGAGAAGCTGGTCAGAGACTACATCTGCTCTGTGCTGCCTGCTTCACTGGACCCACTACAATTTGCATACCGCAGTAACCGTTCCACAGACGATGCTATTGCCTTCACCCTGCACACTGCTCTCTCCCACCTGGAAAACAAGAACACCTATGTGAGGATGCTGTTCGTGGATTATAGTTCGGCATTTAACACCATAGTGCCTGCCACACTGGTTGCGAAGCTCCAGACTCTAGGACTGAACAGATCTCTGTGCAGCTGGATCCTGGACTTCCTGACAGGCAGAAGTCAGGTGGTCAGAATGGGCAACAACACATCATCTCCCCTGATCCTCAACACTGGTGCACCGCAGGGTTGCATCCTCAGCCCACTCCTGTACTCCCTGTACACACACGACTGTACAGCAACACACAGCTCGAATGTCATCGTCAAATTTGCTGATGACACAACGGTGATAGGCCTGATCACCGACAACGATGAGACGGCCTACAGAGAGGAGGTGAGTACCCTGACTAAATGGTGTCAGGAGAACCACCTCTCACTCAACATCGACAAGACCAAGGAGCTGGTGGTGGATTACAGGAGACAGAGCAGAGAACACACACCCATCACCATCGACAAGACACCTGTGGAGCGGGTGAGCAGCTTTAAGTTCCTCGGCGTTCACATCACTGAGGATCTCACATGGTCTGCTCACACAGATGCAGTGCTGAAGAAGGCACATCAGCGTCTCTTCTTCCTGAGACGGCTGAGGAAGTTTGGAACGAGCCCCAGAATCCTCAGGTCCTTCTACACCTGCACTGTGGAGAGCATCCTGACCGGCTGTATCACCGCCTGGTTTGGAAACAGCACCGCTGGCAACCGCAGGGCTCTGCAAAGGGTCGTGCGAACTGCCCGCCACATTGTTGGAGGTGAGCTTCCCTCCCTCCAGGATATCTACACCAGGCGGTGCACAAGGAAAGCCCGGAGGATTATCAAAGACTCCAGCCACCCGTCCCACAGACTGCTCTCTCTGTTGCCCTCAGGGCGACGTTTCCGCAGCATCCGATCCCGCACTAGCCGACTGAGGGACAGCTTTTTCCCTCAGGCTATCAGGCTAATGAACAGTCAGAAATGACCCACCCTACAACACACTCCCACTCACACAACATGCCATGCACTGCACTTTAACACAGTTCAACCGGACTACACGCACACACTGCACTAACACAACCTATCTGCTATCACTGGACACCATACAATGCACATCCACGACACTGCATATGAATAATATGTTGCACCTTTGCACATCTATCTGCTGCTCAACCAATCTGCTGTTAATTTATAATCTGTTGCACCTTCACATTATTACTATGTATAGACTACATTATGTATAGATAGTGTACATAATGTAGATGTGCCCATACGGTGTATAATGTGTCGCTGATAATTGAGTGTGTCTTTATAGTACACTATGTGTACGTGTATTTTGCACACTGTCTTCTGTATAGTCTGTAAATATGTACTGTCCATATGTAAATTGTTGTTGTTTTTTTGCACTGTCTGGAGCACTGTAAATGCTCCAGTGCAGCTTTTTTGCACTGTCTGTCCATATGTAAATTGTTTGTTGTTTTTTTTTGCACTGTCTGTCCACATGTAAATTGTTTGTTGTTTTTTTGCACTGTCTGTCCACATGTAAATTGTTTGTTGTTTTTTTTGCACTGTCTGTCCATATGTAAATTGTTTGTTGTTTTTTTTGCACTGTCTGTCCACATGTAAATTGTTTGTTGTTTTTTTGCGACCGACAGCACCAATGAATCACAGGCACGTGTTCTGACTCATTCGACCGACAGCACCAATGAAACACTGGCACGTGTTCTGACTCATTCGACCGACAGCACCAATGAAACACAGGCACGTGTTCTGACTCATTCGACCGACAGCACCAATGAATCACAGGCACGTGTTCTGACTCATTCGACCGACAGCACCAATGAAACACAGGCACGTGTTCTGACTCACGCGACAGCACCAATGAAACACAGGCACGTGTTCTGACTCATTCGACCGACAGCACCAATGAAACACTGGCACGTGTTCTGACTCACGCGACAGCACCAATGAAACACTTGCACGTGTTCTGACTCATTCGACCGACAGCACCAATGAAACACAGGCACGTGTTCTGACTCATTCGACCGACAGCACCAATGAAACACTGGCACGTGTTCTGACTCACGCGACAGCACCAATGAAACACTGGCACGTGTTCTGACTCATTCGACCGACAGCACCAATGAAACACTGGCACGTGTTCTGACTCATTCGACCGACAGCACCAATGAAACACTGGCACGTGTTCTGACTCATTCGACCGACAGCACCAATGAAACACAGGCACGTGTTCTGACTCATTCGACCGACAGCACCAATGAAACACAGGCACGTGTTCTGACTCATTCGACCGACAGCACCAATGAAACACTGGCACGTGTTCTGACTCATTCGACCGACAGCACCAATGAAACACAGGCACGTGTTCTGACTCATTCGACCGACAGCACCAATGAAACACAGGCACGTGTTCTGACTCACGCGACAGCACCAATGAAACACTGGCACGTGTTCTGACTCATTCGACCGACAGCACCAATGAATCACAGGCACGTGTTCTGACTCATTCGACCGACAGCACCAATGAAACACTTGCACGTGTTCTGACTCATTCGACCGACAGCACCAATGAAACACTTGCACGTGTTCTGACTCATTCGACCGACAGCACCAATGAAACACTTGCACGTGTTCTGACTCACGCGACAGCACCAATGAAACACAGGCAATCAATATTGATATAATAATATCAATATATTAATAATATTATAATATTAATCAAGGATTAATAGATACTTTAACAACAGCACTGCTCATTATTAATATTTAATGCATGAATGGAAACTTACTGTAAACTGTTACTGTGGTGTTGTTTTTTCTTTTAGCATTTCCTTGTACAATAACCGAAACAACGATAACAAGGATAACAAGGATACACAAAGAGAACGTAACAAGGATACACAAAGAGAAAATAGCAATACTTCTGTTTCTTGCTTTTGTTTGACTTCGTATGTTATTTACTTTTACATTTTTGTTTGACTTTGTAACTTTTTTTAATAAGTTAAAAAGTTCAAATGAATTATGAATAGCAGGCAGTATATGAAACAAACTGGAAGCGTTTTTCTTTTGTGAGGTCTTTTTTAAGTTACTGTATTTGCAGCTTGTTAGACCTCAGGCAGTGATCTTCAAATCAGTATGGGTCGAGGACTCAAAAGTAACGAGCTTTTTATGGATAGTAACTGAAATATTACTGAAATCTTATTAGTTACTAGTTACTGCAAAAAGTAATATTAGTACTGTAACTAGTTACTGCCCAAGACTGAATATGACTCATTACAGGACCTATTATAATAAACCTGTTCTACGGATCTGTTTATGAATTTCCCTAAGATCCCAGAACAAACACATCCCCATAACCGGAAAAATGATAAATGTGCATTTCTTTGAAGCAGCTTTAAGTTCCTCGGCGTTCACATCACTGAGGATCTCACATGGTCTGCTTTCATTTATTCAGTTTTGAAGAAGTTTCATCAGCGTCTCTTCTTCCTGAGACGGCTGAGGAAGTTTGGTTAAACTCCGGAAGCGTGAGTTCCTTCTACACCTGCACTGTGGAGAGCATCCTGACCGGCTGTATCACCGCCTGGTTTGGAAACAGCACCGCTGGCAACCGCAGGGCTCTGCAAAGGGTCGTGCGAACTGCCCGCCACATTGTTGGAGGTGAGCTTCCCTCCCTCCAGGATATCTACACCAGGCGGTGCACAAGGAAAGCCCGGAGGATTATCAAAGACTCCAGCCACCCGTCCCACAGACTGCTCTCTCTGTTGCCCTCAGGGCGACGTTTCCGCAGCATCCGATCCCGCACTAGCCGACTGAGGGACAGCTTTTTCCCTCAGGCTATCAGGCTAATGAACAGTCAGAAATGACCCACCCTACAACACACTCCCACTCACACAACATGCCATGCACTGCACTTTAACACAGTTCAACCGGACTACACGCAACACATGCACTAACACAACCTATCTGCTATCACTGGACACCATACAATGCACATCCACGACACTGCATATGAATAATATGTTGCACCTTTGCACATCTATCTGCTGCTCAACCAATCTGCTGTTAATTTATAATCTGTTGCACCTTCACATTATTACTATGTATAGACTACATTATGTATAGATAGTGTACATAATGTAGATGTGCCCATACGGTGTATAATGTGTCGCTGATAATTGAGTGTGTCTTTATAGTACACTATGTGTACGTGTATTTTGCACACTGTCTTCTGTATAGTCTGTAAATATGTACTGTCCATATGTAAATTGTTGTTGTTTTTTTGCACTGTCTGGAGCACTGTAAATGCTCCAGTGCAGCTTTTTTGCACTGTCTGTCCATATGTAAATTGTTTTTGTTTTTTTTTGCACTGTCTGTCCACATGTAAATTGTTTGTTGTTTTTTTGGCACTGTCTGTCCACATGTAAATTGTTTGTTGTTTATTTGCACTGTCTGTCCATATGTAAATTGTTTGTTGTTTTTTTTGGCACTGTCTGTTCACATGTAAATTGTTTGTTGTTTTTTTGCACTGTCTGTCCATATGTAAATTGTCTGTTGTTTTTTTTTTTGCACTGTCTGTCCATAGGTAAATTGTCTGTTGTTTTTTTTGCACTGTCTGGAGCACGCTCATAAGAATTTCACTCACCAAGGCACTTGTGCTGTGGTGATGTGACAATAAAAGTGATTTGATTTTTTGATTTAGTCTTTGATAGTGTTAGGCGATCCACTGTTCTCAAGTTACACACGTTTACTCCTCTCCCGGAGGTGCGTGGTCTCCTCGATCCCCGCAACAAGCAGGAAGACTCGCGAATTCAGGAAAACTGGAAGAAGCCATGACTGCCTAGGGCAGGGGTGTCAAACTCAAAATATTATATGATATGACATGATTATTTTATGTGGCCCGCGAGAGTACATGATTGTACACGATATGCTATATCGTACATTATGAAAGTGCGCATCCATAACACAAGTTTCTGTTCTATCTGGCGTTCTATTTATTTGCAGAAATTGTCTTTAGTGTGCATACGATACGCAGTGGTTAGGATTAGGGGTGTGGGGTTTTTCCGTTGATGATGACTGCGTGGACGGCTCAAAGGAATAAATTAATTTATGCTAAATGAATAAATGTAAATTTAACAATATGTAAAGGAGTGGTAACGTTTGTACACTCTTACAGTTACAACCGGCCCTTTGATTGCAGCCATAATGTTGAAGTGGCCCTCAGTGAAAATGAGTTTGACAGCCCTGGCCAAGGGTGAATAATGCGTCGATGATGAGGCCTCACATTTAGGATGGGAATTAGAAGACTCCGTACTCCATAAACTTCTAGTCTTCAGGATGGTACCGGAGCTGCCTCATCAACTCCACTCCACCTGTTGCCTCATTTTTTATATTGCTTATTTTTATTAAAAACACAGTTCGGTAACCAGCACAGCATCCATCCGCAACAGCGACTTGGAGGTGATTAAAAAACCTCAGTTCACTGGAGTTACAGACACAAAAATTCGCCATTGAGTCATGAAAGTCCAGTAAAGTTTGCCGATCATAGAAGAGAACTGCAGTAACTTGCTGTAACAGCAAACAAGGCAGCAGAACGGAAGATTTGGAAGACTCTCTCAAAGGGTTCTCCCATGACGGATGGTTGAGAGAGCCTGGATTTTTTGGTTGGATTTTCCAGCCTACTGACAAACATGGCATGACCTTAACAATTCGAACACTGGATTTTACACCAGGCTAGAAGAAGTGTTACCAAGGCTGATAGGTTTTGTCACCCCGATGACCAGAAGTACATGCCGAGGACCAAATGTCGAACTTGAGCACGGTAACCTGAATGCAGCAGGTTCTTTAGACCTGCATCTTTGACGAACATTGCATAAATCTTTAAGCATGTCTCCATACAGCTGCAATTTGACCCTATTTTGGATCGTTAAGCCCCTTTAATGGTAGCTGATTTAGTTCTGTGACTGGCCTCTTTACATTTGAACGCTCTGCCATGTTCATCACTGTGTTTACTGAAAAATGCCCTGATTCAACTTCATTGAAAGTATGAATGTAGAAGGGGAGTGAAAGTGCACGACTGCAAATGCTTTTATTCTCTAATGGCTCTTAGACAGACTTTGTTTTCAAACTAATATTTGTAAACGTTAGTTAAAATGTCATTTATAAACAGTGCTAAAAGGATGTTAATATTCTCAAGTGAAACGAGTGAAACAGCTA
>JAPDDL010000254.1:0-44672 GCA_027422435.1 Schizopygopsis pylzovi | reverse complement strand
TGGCTGAAGGAATTGTTGGGACAGAGTGGAAAAACAAACTGATTTCTGCAGAACGGGCAGTCACTGGTTACACAGACCCCTACACAGGCAAAATAATCTCCTTGTTCCAAGCCTTGAAAAAAGATCTGATCGTCAAGGATCATGGTATCCGTCTGTTAGAAGCTCAGATCGCCACTGGGGGTATTATTGACCCTGTGCATAGCCATCATGTTCCTGTGGAGGTGGCCTACAAAAGAGGGTACTTTGATGAGGAGATGAACAAGATCCTCTCTGATCCAGATGATGACACAAAGGGATTCTTTGATCCCAACACTCAGGAAAACCTCACATACTTGCAACTTGTGGAGCGGTGTGTTAGAGACCCCAACACTGGCCTGAGCCTCCTTGTGATTGTGAAAAAGGGTGAATACTACTTCTTCATTGATGAACATACAAAGAATATTCTTAAGTCTACAACCACAAAGAAAGCAGGAGGTAAACTGCAAGGACAGCTGGTCACTCTTTGGGATCTGCTGTACTCAAATTACATTTCGGAGGAAAAGAGGAGAGAACTGGTCCAGCAGTTTAAATCAGGTACAATAACTATAGAACAGTTCTTAGAAATAGTCCTGACATTGATATCACAGAAATCAGGAACAAGCACCCAGACCATTGCAACAATAACAACAACGGAGAAAACCCAAAAACAAAATTTTCAAGGTATCAGAAAAGACGTGACTGCTGATGAGTTGCTGCAATCCAAAGTCATTGATGAGAAGATTTACAAAGACCTAACTTCCGGAAAAGTCACAGTTGATCATGTAAGTGAAATGGACTCTGTGCGAAAATACCTGAAAGGAACAAATAGCATCGCTGGTGTTTTTGTGCAGTCTACCAAACAAACCATGAGCATCTTCAATGCCAAAAATAAGGGACTTCTGACACCAGGAACATCTCTGGTTTTGCTTGAGGCCCAGGCTGCCACTGGCTTTATGATTGACCCAGTGAAGAATAAAAAGCTGTCAGTAGAGCAGGCGGTGGCTGAAGGAATTGTTGGGACAGAATGGAAAAACAAACTGATTTCTGCAGAACGGGCAGTCACTGGTTACACAGACCCCAACACAGGGAACATAATCTCTTTGTTCCAGGCCTTGAAAAAAGATCTGATCGTCAAGGACCATGGGATTCGTCTGTTAGAAGCTCAGATTGCCACTGGAGGAATTATTGATCCTGTGCAGAGCCATCGTGTTCCTGTGGAAGTGGCCTACCAAAGAGGGTACTTTGATGAGGAGATGAACAAGATCCTCTCTGATCCAGATGACGACACAAAAGGATTCTTTGATCCCAACACTCAGGAGAACCTCACATACTTGCAACTTGTGGAGCGGTGTGTTAAAGACCCCAAGACTGGCCTTAGTCTGCTCACTTTAAAAAAGTAGATAAGATTTAATGGAAAATGCCATGCAATATATTCTCACTTCATTAACTACAATCGCTTCTGTTTCCACTTATGCCAAATACAAATCTGTAAATATTTATATCAGTTAACATTAATTTTTAGTGTGCACTGCTTACGTTATAAACATGCATTTTCAGTTTTATATTTTTAAACTGAGATTTAGAAGCATCAGTAAAAGCACAAATGCTATTTGTTAAAAAATGTAGTGTAGCATGATTTTTTTAACTCATGCTCTCTTGCTGTGTTCAAAACAATACAAATAAACATACAATTGCACATTTTTTGTTTATTTGATCATTTGCAAGTCAGTAATCAAATCTCTTTCATTCTAAATAATTTGTTTTGTTAAACATTGCTTGTTTACATTGTGATAAAGTCATCATAGCAATCAACTTTTCAATGTTAAAACACATGAACATGAGAAAAATGGTTGCAGATATGGGTAGTAAATATAAACAAGAATTTATGAAAAAATAACTAGTTGCAAACCTGACATAAATTTATAAGTGGCCTTATCTTTATATATACATCCCAGAGAGACACACACAGAGAGAGAGAGATTACATTTTGTTCACTTTACAAATAACTTAATTTAATATCAGAGTTCCAGAAATATACACATGTTCAGTCTAATTTGTCCAGTAGTAGCTGAATGTCTTCTCGACCATGATATACACGTTTGAGTCGTCTGGGCAGATACCCGACAAGAATACAGATTAAAGAAACAAATCGACTCCAGCACCATGTGCAAGATATCCCATGGCAATCTCCATCTCTTCTTCAAAATATGGCTGGTTGGCAAAATCAAGCTCCCTGAGGGTGCTGCTCCATTTATGGGCAAGCATGTGTATGCCTTTCTTGGATGCTACCATGGTATTGCTGTTGAAGTACAGGCCCAATACAGAGTCAGACACTCCAGTCCTAAACAAGACAAGACAGCAAATTATGGCAAAAGCAGCATATTGTATGTTTAGATCTTTCCACATTGTAAACTATAATAATAAAATAAGGGGAAGTCCATCAAACCATGTGATGTTCATGTGTGTGTGTGGTTAACATTACATTTTCACTAATGTGAGGCACATCAATGTTTACTTTCTTCTTATTTCAAAATCAAGACTTACTCTCAAAAGGCAGAGCATAGAGGCCAGTGGCTGTGATGTGGGAGCTGCCACGTAGGTCCAGCACACGCAGGTGGGGGGAGCCATGGAGCACATTGTTCAGGTCACTGTCGGTCATGAAAGAGTGAGAGGAAATGGCAGTGCACAGCTCCTCTAGCATGGGAAAACCAGATGTTGAACTGGGTGTGTTGCGGATCATTTTAGGAGTGACATTCATAAACCTAAAAGTCTAAATTGCAAAATAATTTAAAAGACAAAAATAGGATTGTAATACTTTATATTTGTAGTACATTTTTTTTTTTAATTCTCATTCTGGATCATGTCACCATTAATAAGAGTGTGTGCAGTTTGAAGACCCATCTGAAGACCCAAAAGTTCATACAGGGAATACAAAGTACATTTGAAGCATAAAGGACCAGAAGGGAAGTTTGTCAGTTTTCCCTATTCAAAAATGCCCAATCGGAATTATCGTTTTTCACGTTTGATATGCAGATTCCTTGTTTTATGATGGGTATAGTATGGTTATTCTCATTGTTTCCGTAATGGCTGTAACCAATGCGGTAGTGAATAAGAGACTTAGGCGCACTGTAAATTTATTTTCTTTGAAGAGTCCAATTATATAATTGATAAGACATTTCTAAGGTGAATGTCCATAAATCCACAGAGTGATGCCAGGAGTTTAACATAATTCCATTTAATTTTTGTTTTCTTTTTGGCTAAACGCTTAGTTTTCGTTAACTGCTCCCTTTTTGATATTGGATCAGTGTTGGGACATAATTGTGTCCCAAGTTGTTAAAACGGGAGGGCAAGGGGATCAGGCTGTCGTGTTCGGGTGGACAGCTAATGTAATTTGTTTATGGCAGGTTTTTGAATTACTGTGTTTGTTTTGTTTTGTTAATAATCTTATTAGGACAGATCTTATGGTTAACTTCCACATCAAAGTATTATTTAATAAACATTCATATAAAGATGATAAATATATCCCAATTTAAAGAAAATCTCACTCAATAAGCTGAAATTTAGAGGGATGATCAGAATGGTTAAGCTTAAACAAGTTATGACAAGGATTAAACAATTGGAATCTTCCATGGTATTTTTACAGGAGACTCATCTACTCAAAGAGGAGCTATTGAAGGTGCAAAGAAGATGGCCAGGTCAAGTCTTGGTTTCAAGTTATTCTTCTCATGCTAGAGGGGTTATGGTCTTGAGCCATAAGTCTGCACCCTTCTTAGTAAATAATAGTATTACAGACAAGGCCGGTAGATATTTGATCGTACAGGGAAGCTACATGAGTAAAGCTATTAATTTGGTTAATATTTATGGCCCAAATGAGGATAACCCAACGTTTTTTGAAAATCTTTTTATACTGCTAGCCTCTCTTCCAAGTATAGTTATAATAGCAGGTGGCTTTAACTGTACTCTGGACCCCCTGCTTAACCGCTCTTCGGGACTGGATAGTTCTCATTCTCAAAGCAGGAAAATAATTAAAGAGTTTATGAAAGATTTACATTTATGTGACCCCTGGAGAACACTAAATCCTTAAAAAAAGGAATATTCATGCTTTTCATCAATATCTAAATCCTCTTCACGAATAGATTATTTCCTAATTCTAATTTCTTTACTACCGAATATAGACAGTTGCATAATATGATAGTGCTGTCTTATCAGACCATTGCCCAACTTCATTATTTTATAAAGAGTCAAAGTTAACAAAAGGTTCCTCTAGGTGGCACCTGCACCCTAATTGGCTGCAGTACCCTGACTTTATTAAATTTGTTGGTGAACAAATAGACTTGTACTTTACTATGAATACTGATCAGACTTCTGCGACTATTAGATGGGAAGCCTTTAAGGCATATATTAGGGGCCAAATGATTGGTTATACTAGCTCTACATTTAATACATTTAAACAAAAGATGATTAATTTAGATACAGAAATCTGAGATTTAGAGAAATTAATAAATATAGATAAACCCATGCAAAATAAACAAAAATTATTAGCCCTCGAAGCGGAATATGAACAACTTTCCTGCTTTAAAGCTGAAAATAGTATATTAAGATTAAAGCAAACCTATTATGATCAGGGTGAAAAACTCAACAAATTATTAGCCTGGTAGCTTAAGAAATTAACTTCAGAAAGATCCATTAATGAAATTAGGAATGAAAAAGGGGTAATCACGACAGACCCTGGTGAAATTAATGACACTTTTGTCTCATTTTATAATTCTCTATATCAATCTGAAACTTTTACAAGCCCCTCTAATCGGAATAACTTTTTAGATGGATTGGACTTTCCCTCTATCACGGAAGAAACAAGATCTGAGCTTGATAGGGAACTGGAACCGGAAGAGGTTTCTAATGCTATTCTTAATATGAAGGGCAGTAAAGCAGCGGGTCCTGATGGACTTCCAATTGATATTTATAAGGAATTTAAAGATAAATTACTAGATCTCCTTTACTAGATACTTATGTGGAAGCTTTTCAACAGGGCTGTCTCCCTCCTTCAATGAGGAACGCCCTCATAATTCTTATTCTAAAGCAAGGAAAATCACCTGTGGAATGTGGATCATTTTGGCCAATCTCGCTTTTAAATGCAGATGCCAAAATTATTGCTAAAGCATTGGCGTTGAGACTCGAGAGGGTTCTACCTCAATTGATACAAATAGATCAAAATAGCTTTATTAAAAACCGCCAATCGTTCCATAATGTTAGAAGAGTCTTAATCTAGTGCATTAAGAACGTATATAACCCCTGTAAGATTAAATCAATTTAATCCTAATATTCCTGATCTATGTTTTAAATGTGGTAAGCTTTGAGGTACATTTTTACACTGTGTATGGGAATGTGAGGAGGTGCAGAAATTCTGGATAGATGTGTCGCATTATGTTTCTCAATTTACTTCCTCTCCAATTCCTCTAAGTCCTATACTATGTGTATTGAATATGAATGCTCTTTGCCCACAAAAGAAAGGAAACATGTAGATTTGTGCTTATTACAAGCAAGGCTTTCTATTGCCCTGTGCTGGAAAAATACCAATCGCCCTACCATTGGATTATGGCTGAAAAACGTAATATCATGTTTGGCTCTTGGAAAACTTATTTATGTAAAAAGAAAGAAACCCTCTGAATTTTTTTATATCTGGAAGGTATTTTTGAACTTTGTTAAAAATGGAGATATTGAAGATGCTTTAGGTGTGTGAAGTTATGGACTGTAAGAAGTATATGGTATTTGTTATAATTTATTTAACTACGTATAATTTATAATTAAGTATTTTATTTTATTATTATGGGTTTATTTTTGTATTTGTTTTTCTACCTGCCGGAGGTAATGTAGGGGAAAAGATGTTACGCTTTTTGAAAACTTGGTAAAAACTCAATAAAGATATGTTATATAATAAGAGTGTGTGCAAATATTTTTTTGAATTTCAAATAGTAACTGTGGACTCAATTGAAAAGGGACAGCTATGCAATCACTGCACACTATTTTTCTTGGTCCTAAATCGTTTTTTAATTAATGATATGTCCAAATAATTCATGAAACTAAGGCATATTCAATTTTTAAAAACTATAAGGAGTGATAATATATTTGGTTTGCGTACAGTACATTTTAGGTTAATACCTGAAGTTAAGGGCATCCAATCTGCAAAGCCTGAATACAGATGGGAAGCTGGCAATATCCTCCATCTAATTTAGTATTGATCTCCAGCAGCATGAGCTCAGGACAGCAACCTTTCTTTAATTTCAGATATATTTGCATCATCAGAAACAGACAAAGTTTACAAATTCACATACTTTTATATAATCAAGACATTTTATAACATATTTTAAAGTTGAAATCATCTTTAAATGACAGAGGAAGTAAACATATTAAAAGTAAATAGTAAGAAATATTAACTTACAGACAAAGCCCTGAGTAGTTTGTCATTCGGTGCTGTGTCTGAAGTAAATTTTCTTCATTTGGTTGCCGTATGCCCCAAGGAAGGACACCAGACCATCAACATTAAACTATATATAAAAAACAAAACAAAAAGAAAAAACAATATAACCTACTTAACATTCTTAAAGTACAAGTTGACATTAAAAGAAAATGCTAAGAAAATTTTTCTTCTCACATCCTTCCAATACCTCTTTGACTGTGACCTCCATGGTTTTAATATATGTGACTATATACTGGTCACTCTTTTCAATGCACCGTGAACTGAATCTTTTCCAAAAACCCACAAAAAATATCATAAAGTAAATAATACAGTAATGGCCAAAAATATTAGCACCCTTGGTAAATATGATCAAAGAAGGCTGTGAAAATGTATCTGCATTGTCAATCCCTCTGATCTTTTATCCAAAAAAAAAAAAAATCACACAAATCTAACCTTTCATTTGATAATAAGAATTTAAAATGGGGGAAATATCATTATGAAATAAATGTTTTTCTCAAATACACGTTGGACATAATTATTGGCACCCCTAGAAATTCTAATGAGTAAAATATCTCTGAAGTATATTCCCATTCATATTCACAATTGTGAGCACTACAGGGTGATTATGAACATGAAATTATCCAGCCATGGCTTCCTGTTTCACAGAAATATAAATAGCAGGGAAAACAAAGCCCAAATTCCCTTAATCGTCAATCTCAAAGAGAAAAAACTAATCATATATTTCTGATGTGCAGCAAAAGATAATTGAGTTTTACAAATTAGTGAAGTGGCTTTAAGAAAAGAGCTAGAGCAATGAAAATTCCCATTTTCACCATAAGGGCAATAATTAATAATTTCCAATCAACAGAAAATATTATGAATCTGTCTGGAAGAGGACGTGTGTCTATATCGTCTTAATGCACGGTGAGGAGGAGAGTTTGAGTGGGTAAAGACTCTCCGAGGACCACAGCTGGAGAATTGCAGAACATAGTTGAGTCTCGGGGTTAGAAAACCTTAAAAAAAATTGTCAAACAGCACCTACATCACCACATGTTGTTTGGGAGGGTTTCAAGAAAAATTCCTAGCTCATCCAAAAACTAACTCCAGTATATTCAGTTACCAGACACGACTTGAACGTCAAATGGGACTGGCTTCTATGGTCAGATGAAACAAAAAAAAAAAGCTTTCTCAGCAGCAAACACTCAAGATGGGTTTGGTGAACACAGGGATAAAAAAGTACCCCATGTGTACAATTAAATGTACTGCTGTATTTTTGATGTTGTGGGCCTATTTCTGCTGGAGGTCCTGGACATCTTGTTTTGGTGTTCTTGGTGTTCATCTAACCTCATCAGGGATTATAAGAGATCATATATGTAGATCATGTTTTGACCATTATGAATCTGATTGGGACAAAGTAGTTAGTGAGGGAGATGCCTTTACAGACAGAAACATCTCTGTGTCATGATAGACCGTTAACCCGTCGATCTGAATGTGTGTGTGTGTGTGTGTGTGTGCGTGATCTATATAAGTGCATACATATGTATGTAGCCTGTGTCTGTGTGTGTGTGTCCTAGAGCAAAGTGCTAAACACAGAGCCTTGAGTCTAAGAAAGGTGCATTACAAATAAAATGTATTATTATTATATATAGCCTGTGTGTATGTGTCTGTCTGTTCTGCTTATTGGATGCAATTTCAAATAATTATTTACGGGTGAAAGAATAAGACATCTGAATGTATTTTGCTTGAAAACGCACTACTTTGATTTTTGTCCAAAATGTAGTATTTCTGATCAAACCTATCTGCATTCAATTCATGAACACATGAAGATAGAATAAGATAGTTTTTTGGTTCTTTATTTTGATATATAATATGTTCATATATTCATAGCAGAAAATATTCCGAGGGCTGTCAAATTTAGGAAAAAATCATCAATAATGCTGGCGGTGGCTGGCAACTTTTTTTAAAACGCTGGCGGGGAAAGAGTTAATTGTGGCCAATGTGTATTAAAGATTTTTTTTATTTAATAATGATATTTCCCCCCATTTTAAATTCTTGTTATCCAATGAAAGGTTAGATTTTTGTGATGTTTTAAATAAAAGATAAAAAGAATTAACAACGCAATTAATTTTCACAGCGTTCTTTGATCATATTTACCAAGGGTACGAATATTTTTGGCCATGACTGTATGTCCATAATTTGTAAGTCCATCTAAATTTCTTCTTTTCTGTTCCACAGAAGAAAGTAAGCCATACAGGTTTGGAAGGACATAAGGGTGAATAAAACTGAATTTTCATTTTTAGGTAACTGTCCCTTCAAATCTAAGCAAACAGTTTTCATACAAACCTCTGAGTGTTGCAAATGTATATTCTCTAATGATCGACATTGACGCCAAGGTTTGGAGGGCTTGCTCTGTCATTCCCGTGCAGTAAGACAGCTTGTTGAGAGAATGAAGATTGGTGCATGATTATGAAACTTTCTAGAAAAACAGAGCAGATATTATCAGAAACAGATTCAGATATCAGTCACAAAATTTCACAACAGATGGGATTATTATTACCTGAATCACATAATCAACATGTTTTTTCCAGTGGCAAAGGGAGAACTCTCTCAACTGAGACATTCTGCAAGAAACAGGCATAAAAAACTTGCTGTTTTGGATTGATTTGCTATGCATTATCTCACATTGAAAAGTCTTCCAATTCTTACCGTTAAAAAAATACTTTTGTTTGGTTCAACCACTGACCTGTTTTCAGCTAGCCAGAATATAGTGTTCCTAATCTTCTGTTCTGTCCCAGGTAATTGACTCTTACCGGGTTCAATCCAGCAGTAGCCAACTGACACACTACGCCACAGGATCAGAGATGATACAGCTCCACTCCATAGACAGCAAACTCTGCCAACCCTTTAGAGGCAGCAAATAAATGAACTATAAACATATAGCAAATATGTGTCTCTGGACCACAAAACCAGTCATAAGTAGCCTGGGTATATTTGTAGTGAGGGATATTAAGCTTCTCAAAACTATGTTAATCACTTACTGTTGTTAATCTGTTTATAAGTAGAATCAATTCATTAATATGTAATCAATTACTGAATGGGATTCTTTTATTAAGGTTTTATTAAATATTGCTTGCTAAAAGTGTTGAAACTATGAGCTGATATTAAATGTACTTTCTGCTGTGTGTGTGTGTGGGTGTGAGCAGCCTTGAGTGCAGAGAAAGGGGAAGCAGCTGCAAGGCAGTTAGAGTTTCAGGCATATCTGCATAAGAACAGAGAAGAAGTGAGACATTGAAAAACAGGGAACTCGAGTTGTTATGCAGAAACCAGAGAACAAAGAAGTGAGAGCTGATTGGAGGGACCAAGGGAGGAACCCCTCAACCAATGAGAAGATGACACACCCCGAGACATACTATAAATATTTTGTAAAACTGTGTTTCTGGGTTGCTTCTTTGTGAGACTTTCTGTCTGAGACAACCCAGCTGTTTGATTTTGGTAACTTTTGATCAATAAATATCAAATACTCTTATATTTCGCCTTCCTTCAATTTTTGATCACGCAAGGACATTTGAAGTCCAACAGTAGCAATAGCCAACAATACACTGTATGGGTCAAAATTATCAATTTTTCTTTTATGCCAAAAATCAATAGGATATTAAGTAAAGATCATGTACCATGAAAATATTTTGTAAATCTCCTACTGTAAATATGTCAAAACTTAATTTTTGATTAGTAATATGCATTGCTAGGAACTTCACTTGGACAACTTTAAAGGAAATTTTCTCAATAATATTTTTTTTCGCACTCTCGGATTCCTGATTTTCAAATAGTTGTATCTCCCAAATATGGTCCTATCCTAACAACCCATACATAAATGGAAAGCTTATATATGTATAAATCTAAAACAAATCGACCCTTATTACTGGTTTTGTGGTCCAGGGTCACGTATCTGCAGCAAGTTTGGACAGAAAGTGACAACTGAACTGACTCACAAATGCAGAGTAAATGCCTCACCTGCACAGAAAAGGCACGGCTCCAACCTGGAGAACTGCAAACTGAAAGATTTTCACCAGGACCTCTATTGACCCCAGCAGTCAAAGCTATCAGCATTAACACTCTCCAAATCAACATTTGTATCAATAGATTGCTTTGTGACTTTGGGAATTATCGCCTTTCCTGGTGCTTGTTTCATCTTGTTAGCAGAGGTTTTACTCTTGCCTTTTGCGTTTACCTTCTTTTTCTTACATCCCTCCGCTTGGGCTTCCATATGCTGTCACTACTGTTTATATGGATATAATCAAAAGCATGTCCTCTCCCTCCTGGACGGTGTAATTTGGTCTAACAAATTTTACATTTCTTTTCTTTTTCGCTTTTGTCATTCGTAACAGAATCCGCTTTTCTTTTTAAAAGTCTTTTTCCTTTTGCAGGTGAAGACTGGGACGTCCCACCTGTGCTGGGTGGAGTGGTTGACATTTCTGCAGAAGAAGCCTGAAGTGACTCTGTGTTGTATACCTCCATGGTCAGGGTATATTCTGGCAAACCGTTTGCCAACTACGTCTAGCAATCGGCAAAGCAAACTGTGGTACACCCCATTTACCAACACGCGATGGGTAACTCGCAAAGCACAATGTTATTTTCTGTTTTCCCAGCACGGTACCATAGAACGGCATAAGGCAAGAGGGTTAAGAAGTAAGAGGCGGGGCACCAGTTAAAAAATTTCAAAGTTAAAGTTCACGCAAACAGGTATTAATAGACAAGTTTTAGTCAAATATTGATTGTTTATAGCTGAATTATTAGAACGCAATTATATTTGGAACATTAGAATATAGCTATGAATCCAATAAAGAATTCAACGACATAAGATATAGTGGCATGACAACCCCATTCTTGTGTTATCTTAATAAAATATCGAATTTCTAATATATTTAAGTGCACACCACCAGTGTAATGTAATTGTACAGTCCATAGATTTAAACCTAATAGTGGTTCTCAAACTGGTGATCATGAGCCACACTTGACATGTTATGAACTATATAATTTTTCATAAGCCTATCATCAGATAAATAAGACTTCGACCAACAGAATATCAATGCATAGCGCATTATATTGTATTATTTCATTAATGTTTTTTAAGTTTTAAATAGTTTTGTTTCATTAATTTTCTGTGGGAGGGGGCACGTGTGTGTGTGTGTGTGGAGGGGTGGAGGGGGGAAGGGGGGGGGGGGGGTCTGTTTACCACCAGTAGCCAACAGCAAGTTCTTTACTTACATACATTTATAAGCAAAACTTTTTCAAGACGCTTTTTTGACTGTCAATATAGTTTTAATAACAGCATGTGATTTGTTCCAATTGTGTCCGTGCTTTTCTGGTCCATGTTGACTATACTGAAAGTTATCAGACATAAAGTTATACAAAAATTATATATTTTTTAAGTTTTTGTCTTTTCCTCACTCAGAGTTGCTCTCAGATCCATAGAAGACTCCTACGTAGAAGCTTTAAGAATACGAAACATTTGCACTAGATGGTAGGCATAGGCTACAGTGTGTATGGTTACTGTTTTAAAATATAGTAATGTAAAATGACATGTAAAAATAAATTTTAAAAGTTCTTTAAATCGGATAAATAAGTGAATATACATTTACAAACATATGCCAACGTATTGTAAATGTCTAGGTCATTTGTGGTCAAATGGTCAAAATGTAATTTATATAATCATTTAAGAAATAATGCAGTCCAAGGGCTGTATGGTCATAATAAACAATGGTATAGCTATTATTTCAGTCAAATGCTTTACCAAAGTATTGACGTAAAACGACCTCTAAGCGGCGTACTGGCGCTATCGCACGTCAAATGGATGTAATGTGATGCAAGGCGGTTATTTTTGCTTAAATTGTCGCGGTTTCTTGTCGCGGTCCTGCAGCAAGTTAAAGATGTCTTTGGCTTTGGGAACAACAACCTATACACTCAGAAGGGGCAGTTTGTCTGCAGTACTTCGAGAGGATGACATTACAGTGGACAACTTGGCGAGAATTTTTAAGGTTTGTTCTCGTTAAACTGTTTTAATCTTTGATATTAAAAGACCCCCCCCCCCCCCCCCTCAAAATTTAGTTTGTCCAGTCCTCATAGAAAAAGTAATAATTTTCGAATATTTTAAGTGTAAAATTACGGTGACGTAATACTGCCCACACATAATAGTTTTTTCCACTCAATTATGTCGTTATAAGGAGATCTTTTCTCGTTAAAACGCCATATTTTCTCGTAATAACGAGATCTTTTCTCGTTAAAACGCCATATTTTCTCGTAATAACGAGATCTTTTCTCGTTAAAACAACATATTTTCTCGTTATAACGAGATCTTTTCTCGTTAAAACGACATATTTTCTCGTAATAACGAGATCTTTTCTCGTTATAACGACATATTTTTCTCGTTATGTGTGGTTATAATAGATATATGGTAGAGCTGAGGTGAGCGAGTGTCCGCGCTGCTCAGTCTGACATAAAGGAGGATCTGCACGCTGCTGAATTGAAATACACTGTTTTAAATGTATTTAATGTAATGGTTTTAATTATAGCAGCATGTTTATTAGGATTAATCTCCAATACAACATTATCCAATAACAGCACTCCGACCCATGACTTGTTTAGGCTATATATGATCAGATCAAAACAGTTATTTTTGAATAATTGACTCTCTATTTATTTATTTGAATGACTGAAGTTTGATTGAACAACAAATCGAAATATGAACAAAGATAAATAAAGAGATTTTCTCTTAGGTTAATAATAATAATAATTATTATTATTATTTCGTTCTGTTTAAAAACGGGCAAACAAATTAAGCTAGATTTTTCGTAGGCCTATTTTTGTTCGTGGGTAAACAAATGAGCTGTTTTAATATTTGTTTCACATGTGTGGGCGGCCTTGATATACTTTAGTCTGATTATATATTAATTATGTATTAATGATTTAATATTATTAAATGATCTTTAGCTGAATCATCTCATCACGTTCTTCTTATGGGTTAAATTGCAGGCTTTGCTTTACTGAAGGAACAGTCTTCGCTGCGCTGGGTGTGAGCACTGAACACAATAGTACAGATGAAAAGACATGTACAGTATCTCTTGCTGGATTTAGGCTATACGAATTAAATAAACACAAACTTGTTTTCGATTGTTTTATTTAAGTAGACCTTTAGACATAAGGCGCGCCAGAAAGCGCACGCTGTTATTTTACAAAAGCAATTCGTAACATTTTGTTCTTATTGTGGAAGTATATAAAATTGCTTTCCTCGGTTATCACAATTTAAGGGATCGCGTCGGTGTCGCCGAATTGAGAAGAACAGTGGTGTGCTTTAAATGAGATAAAGCAACATCCAGACTGTATGAAACGTTATTGTGACTAATTTGCAGAGCGGTACATATAGATGAACTCTTATTCTGCGTGATGGGATAGACAGTAAAGACAAGCTGAGTTAAAACATTGATTTTTTTTAGGGGCCGTCCTCGGTTCACAGCAACCCGGGACTATCAGAGATGGATAAAACTGTTTTTATTAACATTAAACATTTAATTTAATATTTGTATATTATTATTATTAGGTTATGTTAACTTGTTAGGGCTATAGGCCTATTTCTATTTCATATAATATAATATTTTATTACTTTCCCATTTAAATTCGTGTATCGCTTTACCTAATTAACGTTTTGTACCAGAGCATGTGAGCGAAGCGGTCCAATATTCCGCTGTGTGTGTGTGCGCTCCGCTCAGTCGTTCACGGCCAAATCAAACACTCCGCTCACGCTCACCGGTAAACCAAATCCCGCTCAGATCACGCTCTCACATTAAATGTATCCAGTAACATTAGGCCTATTTATTTTTTCCTGTTTATAGTGAAATTATTGAATAAATGTCTCAATTAAACAGTTATGTTTCAGGGTGAAATTGTTTTAATAGGGATGTTCATTAACCGTTAACGACTCATAAGAATTTTGACCGATTACAATCAGTTAAACGGTTTAAAGTCACTTATTTATTTATTTTTAGTAATTTATTAAAATATGTTAAAAGGTTTGCTGCATGGTTAAAATAAGCTAGTTTTTTAGAGAGAGCAAGAGAGAGAGAAAAAACCAAGTCGCCTATAAGTCGCATTTTATTATTTAATTCTGAACATTTTTTGTAAAATAAGACAAAAAATAGAATGCAGCTTTCTGCCGTCTGCTTTAATTTCGCGCAGCACAATAATGAAAAAAACTCTGCATACTCTAAAAAACACTGGGTTAAAAACAACCCAATTTGGGCTGGATAAATATAGGACAGAACACATTTGGGGTTAATTTTACCCAGTAAATCGGGTTGTTTATTTAACCCATCATAAATGGTTGATTTAACCCAGCTAATGGGTTTATTCGTTTCTATTATAATATTAGCTTTTTTTTACTTTATGCATGAAATAATATTTACAGATTAATTTAAATCCTCTAAACTTTAGTAAAATACTCCAGAACCACTGGTTTACGTGATAAATTCCTTTATTTCTAATTTGCTTGCTTTTATGTAAGCTTTACACATTGCCCTATTTAATCTCATTTAAAAAACATTAGAAGTAAAGATTAAACATTAAACCGATGTAATTCACGAGTAAATGGACCACTCTGTAATTATGTTTCCACCGTAACAGCGCTGGCTCTCACGCCCGAGCTGGAGTCGTGTTCGGCGGGAACTGATCACGGATCAGACCGCCGCCCTGCGCTTCACTCATGGACGAAATGAACTGCGATTGCCTTCATAACCTGACCAAAAACAAACAGTAAACAGCTCTGAGGACATGTTTTAACATCCAAAGTATTTGTGTTCTGTATCTTTATAAATACATCGTTTATTTTAAGCAAAGCATCAGATTCTTCATCAAGCAATAAAACCGACTCAACGCGAGTGACGTTTGTTTATTGATTCACACCCTGCGCCTGTCTGCATACATTTGAACGATATTCTGCACAGAAACAATTTTATAAATAAAATAAAATGTACACAAACTACCCAAACACTGGAAAAATAACTCAAATAAATTACCCAAAAGGCTCATCTCAGCATTTGGGTTAAAAAAAAATAATCCAGGACTTTTTTTTAGAGTAGGCTGCTTGTTGCACAGTATTTCTTTTATTTTCTTAAATTATTATTTAAGTCAAAATATATTTTTAGTATAGGCCTATTTATTCGTTATAATATATAACGACTAGCTTTATTATGTTGATCTCTGCTTGCAGAAGTGCTGCAGGTGGGTGATATGATCATGTAAATCACTGTGTGCACATGCAGTTTTATTTTATGTACTTTATGTAATATTAGCCTATTCGTGATAAACTTGAATGCTGTGTACATCGCGTGCCATTGCCTACAGACCGGTAGCCTATGGTCAATATAATAATTAATTATGTAATAATTTCTTTAATAATTCATAAAGGTCAAGTAGGTTTGTTTATTATTCCTATTCCTTCATTAAACGAGAAATGGATGTTGTTCCCTCAACATAGCGAGGCCACGACATGAGGAGGCCTTTACCGTTATTGTTCATATTTCGATTTGTTGTTCAATCAAACTTCAGTCATTCAAATAAATAAATATTCCAAGCCCAGAGTCAATTATTCAAAAATAACTGTTTTGATCTGATCATATATAGCCTAAACAAGTCATGGGTCGGAGTGCTGTTATTGGATAATGTTGTATTGGACTTTAATCCTAATAAACATGCTGCTATAATTAAAACCATTACATTAAATACATTTAAAACAGTGTATTTCAATTCAGCAGCGTGCAGATCCTCCTTTATGTCAGACTGAGCAGGCGGACACTCGCTCACCTCAGCCCTACCATATATCTATTATAACGACACATAACGAGAAAAATATGTCGTTATAACGAGAAAAGATGTCGTTTTAACGAGAAAAGATCTCGTTATTACGAGAAAATATGTCGTTTTAACGAGAAAATATCTCCTTATTACGAGAAAATATGTCGTTTTAAAGAGAAAAGATCTCGTTATTACGAGAAAATGTGTCGTTTTAACGAGAAAAGATCTCGTTATTACGAGAAAATATGGCGTTTTAACGAGAAAAGATCTCGTTTTAACGAGAAAAGATCTCGTTTTAAAGAGAAAAGATCTCGTTATATACATAATTGAGTGGAAAAAATATTATGTGTGGGCAGTATTACGTCACCGTAATTTTACACTTAAAATATTCGAAAATTATTACTTTTTCTATGAGGACTGGACAAACTAAATTTTGAGCCCGGAGAATTTTCAATGGAGGGGGGGGGGGGGGGGGTGTCTTTTTAATATCAAAGATTAAAACAGTTTAACGAGAAAAAACCTTAAAAATTCTCGCCAAGTTGTCCACGGTAATGTCATCCTCTCGAAGTACTGCAGACAAACTGCCCCTTCTGAGTGTATAGGTTGTTGTTCCCAAAGCCAAAGACATCTTTAACTTGCTGCAGGACCGCGACAAGAAACCGCGACAATTTAAGCAAAAATAACCGCCTTGCATCACATTACATCCATTTGACGTGCGATAGCGCCAGTACGCCGCTTAGAGGTCGTTTTACGTCAATACTTTGGTAAAGCATTTGACTGAAATAATAGCTATACCATTGTTTATTATGACCATACAACCCTTGGACTGCATTATTTCTTAAATGATTATATAAATTACATTTTGACCATTTGACCACAAATGACCTAGACATTTACAATACGTTGGCATATGTTTGTAAATGTATATTCACTTATTTATCCGATTTAAAGAACTTTTAAAATTTATTTTTACGTCATTTTACATTACTATATTCTAAAACAGTAACCATACACACTGTAGCCTATGCCTACCATCTAGTGCAAATGTTTCGTATTCTTAAAGCTTCTACGTAGGAGTCTTCTATGGATCTGAGAGCAACTCTGAGTGAGGAAAAGACAAAAACTTAAAAAATATGTAATTTTTGTATAACTTTATGTCTGATAACTTTCAGTATAGTCAACATGGACCAGAAAAGCACGGACACAATTGGAACAAATCACATGCTGTTATTAAAACTATATTGACAGTCAAAAAAGCGTCTTGAAAAAGTTTTGCTTATAAATGTATGTAAGTAAAGAATTTGCTGTTGGCTACTGGTGGTAAACAGACCCCCCCCCCCCCCCCCCTTCCCCCCCTCCACCCCTCCACACACACACACACACACGTGCCCCCTCCCACAGAAAATTAATGAAACAAAACTATTTAAAACTTAAAAAACCTTAATGAAATAATACAATATAATGCGCTATGCATTGATATTCTGTTGGTCGAAGTCTTATTTATCTGATGATAGGCTTATGAAAAATTATATAGTTCATAACATGTCAAGTGTGGCTCATGATCACCAGTTTGAGAACCACTATTAGGTTTAAATCTATGGACTGTACAATTACATTACACTGGTGGTGTGCACTTAAATATATTAGAAATTCGATATTTTATTAAGATAACACAAGAATGGGGTTGTCATGCCACTATATCTTATATCGTTGAATTCTTTATTGGATTAATAGCTATATTCTAATGTTCCAAATATAATTGCGTTCTAATAATTCAGCTATGAACAATCAATATTTGACTAAAACTTGTCTATTAATACCTGTTTGCGTGAACTTTAACTTTGAAATTTTTTAACTGGTGCCCCGCCTCTTACTTCTTAACCCTCTTGCCTTATGCCGTTCTATGGTACCGTGCTGGGAAAACAGAAAATAACATTGTGCTTTGCGAGTTACCCATCGCGTGTTGGTAAATGGGGTGTACCACAGTTTGCTTTGCCGATTGCTAGACGTAGTTGGCAAACGGTTTGCCAGAATATACCCTGACCCTCCATTACTGTGCTTTCCATGCCTTATCGATGGTTCGCTAATCGCTAAGTGATGTCTGAATCTTTTGTTCACGATTGTCAAATAACGATTCGTTCACAACTCGGACTGAGTCGGTCCGATGTGTTCGCGAGTCAACATTATCCAAGAATCTTTATTTCTTTCTTTTTTCATTTCCATTCATTTTAACACCACTTTAATTATTTAACATGTCAGAACTATATTTATGTTAAAATTGACAATGTTGTATGAGCGGACTCTCTGCTGCTACAAAATTGGTTAAGGAGAATTTAACCACACACTTTTATTAATGAAAGTTCATAGAAAAGAAACATAAGAAACAACAACGCAGAACCTACATATTGCTTTAGTAGAAATGTTTGGACAGATACTTTTTTACAAAAACATTTCTAAAATTACAGTCATGCTGGGGTGTAAACCACAACGTGGTTGTGAAAATATTATATACACTCGTTGGCCAGGATAAGGGTCGACGTGATGACGCATTTACGTAATGACGCAAAAGAATCACTGAACCAGCTCTTTAAGTGATTCGCTTTACCAAAAAGAGTGCATGGAAAATGTCCAATCATAGAATCTTCAGATACACACGTGACTCCACAGGGAAGTACGTGATTTAGAGCGGACGCTCCTCCGTTTTATGAAAATTATTGCTGAATCGGAATCCCCGAACTCTACACACTGCAAAGTGTCCAAAGAAAGTAGTAACACGCTGCAGAGCACGCCTAACGTTATATGTACTACAAAGCAAATTATACCACAGCCGAGTCGGTGAGTACATTTCGAGATTTAGCACATACAAATTACCGTTGATGTAAATACAAGAATACATGTACGTTTTTTGCCTGAATACTTATTTAAGTTTTAAACATGTTTGTTATAACATTGTTTAAACGTCTTTATCAATGGCAATCTCCCATAGCAATCAAACGCAGACAGCATGTTTTCAAACTTCACGATACAGTGTATAATTACGCATCCTCGCGCGCTAAAGAAAAAAAAAGAAGAAGAATGAAAACGTATTTTCGTTTAGAGCCCTAGTACTTGAATTTTTTTCAAACGGTAAAACCAAAACTAGCAAAAATAGACATTTAGTAAATGCAATAGCAGGAAGTCGATAATACAGCACATTGCTTGCAAAACCAGCCGTGTGCGCTAATGAGGCATGAACATTTTGTTCCCTGATTAACTTAACGAACTCCAGAATAACTAATGAATAACTTGCCCAGTTGACAGAATATGTGACCTTGATTTATGCTAGTAAAGCTAGCAGTGATGCAACTGACCTTTTGCATCATTATTTCAGTGTTATTTTTATCCCGTGAATTCTATTCATTCAGTTTATTGTGCTTTTGTGTGACATGCAAATAATCAAAACAGTTATATAATGCATAACCCTTACAATATATTATCAAGGAAACCACAGATACCATTACTGTAAATAGTATCACGACTGTAAAATTAAGGTGATTCATTAATATGGGATGTACTTTAAAAATTATATGAAAGGTGTCAAGTAATTCATTTTCTGATGGTAGCATTGGCTAATACCAAGCTACAGTTGTATATTAGATTATAGTATTTACTATTTATATTTATAATTGATTTGTTATATTTAGCCATAAACTTACCATGGTGTATTTTTAAGTAAAGTTAATAATGTAATATATACCAAAGGATGTGTCTTGAAGGTCTAAAGATGGAAAAAGCAGAAGATGAGTGATTCATTTTTAAGTTGAAAATTACTATAAAACTATAATACCAATAGGAAAATTACAGACTCAGGCAGCCTACAGTTACCTGTTGTAACATGTAAAAAAAAAAAAAAATCTTATAATAAAAGGATAATCTTTGTTGCATGGTTAAGATCAGCTGTGGACTATCATTCTCTGGTCGTTATTACTAAAACTTTTATCTGGCCTTTATTTGGAAGCATGCTCCACCAGATGGTTTAAAAAACAAGCCAAGCCACTTTGATGTTCAACAATGGAAGACCTTCAAGATGTTGGTTCCTCTAGTGCGAGTGCTAAGACCATTGCTGCTGAGCTCAGTGAGTACTACTTTTTGTTTTGTATTAAATTCCTTGCCAACAAAACTAACAGCTTTTTAAAAAGTAGGCTATTTACTTATTTACATTTGAAAACTATGTCTTGCAGAGGATGATTTTTACTCCAAGCTTGTTGATGACTTCCTTGGTGCTCATTACGGAGAACTGTTGGAGCTGGATGAAAAGCCCTGGAAAATCAGCATGTTGGTTCAGATTGGACTGATGAGAGAGGAGCAAGATATTTCATGGGTTGATTTAATTCAGTGGCTCCAAAAGATTGCCCCAATGTTTCAGTCGGCTGATTTCCGAAGCTTGATTGAGAGAAACACCACGACAGCTTTGAGCTTAACTGGAGATGCTAGGCAGAAGTTTCTTGAGTCAGATGTAAACTTTGAATTTGTTGGACCTATATGTGATAGCATCGGAATCGGGAGAAGAGATTTACTTGAAATGTCTGATTTTTCTGATCGTGCAAAATTAACTGCTCTCACAAACGGTCTCATTCTCGAATTGACTAATTTTATTTCACGAGAGAAATTAGACCCGGTTGTCTTGGTGTCCTGGATTCGTAACTTTGAGCCTTTATTTTGTAGTGATGGCAAGATCCAAAGAGCCAATAGGCTCTTACGGTCAAGTCTCAAGAATTTCAGAATACAGTACCGCAACAATCAGAGAAGCCGAAAGAGGAGCCGTGGATTTCTGGATGAGTTTCTTCAGAGTCCATTTGATCTTGCTCCTGAAGCTGATGCTGATGATATTGAATACAGGAGGGTGGCAATGATCAAAGCACAACTGAGGAAGAAACGCTGCATTTCCAGGCATAAACCTACCTCTTCGCTCAAGGAAGAAGATGAACCCTTCCGTATTTCGCCGACAGATGTGACTGTGAAAACTTATCATGAACCCAAGCAAATGCCCCATGCATTCAGTGTTAAAAGGGAACAGAGATCACAGAGCCATCAAACACCAATACGGTTACTGAAGGATGTTGAAGAAGACCCAAGAACCGACACAGGCGACAATGTAACACTTCTTGATATCTCTGTGCTGTCTTGGCAAAGGATTGCATACATGAATGGAGGAAAGAACGAAGATGCAAAGGTGGTTTCACTGGATCTGCTTCAAAATCACTTCTCTGCAATGCTAAAGGAAGATGCTAACCTAAGAACCCTCGATGACAAAGTCAAAGGAAGCACCCATCCTCTAGTGCCACCGTTGAATTTCCTGCGTTACATCTGCCAGTTCCTTTTTGAACTCATTGATGTAATTGAACAGCAAATGATGTCGTTTGAAAAAGATATTGTGAACACCACAGGTGAGAAACTCGGACGCGACAAGCACCCAAGATTTCAGAGTTTTGTCAACTTCGATGAGAGCGCAGTCACCCGTTACATTAACATGGCTTCGGAAATGTTATGTCCAAGTGAGGAGACCAACCCAAATTACCGCAGGCACTGGCTTGCTTTTTGCCTTGAAAGAAAAAACCCTTCCAAACTGCCTATTTATAGGTCAAATCGTATCATTAACTACTTTGAAGCAGCTGCTGGACTCATTCACCATCATGAAGATGTTGCTCTCTTTGTATCTGACCTGCAGCTTCTGAACGACGACCCGAATATCCTGTTGGAGAGCATCAATGCTGACGCAAACGACGAGGCTTTGCAGGCATTGGTCTGTGTTGTTGCTGTTGTCTACCTTAAAGTCTTGGGACCCATTTGGCAGCTTCTGAAGAGCGATGGAGAATATCCTCTTTTCAGTAAATACATCCTGTGCTTGTATGAAAAGCTCTTGGAATGGTCGCAAGATGCGAGTTGCCTTTTGCAACCAGAAGCCTTTGTGAATGTATTCTTACAGGTTCCAATGCAAGAGGGGACTTTCGAAGGAGTGTTCAGATTTTGCCGTGATAATGTAGAGAACCAGTTCGGTACTCTGATAAAAGCTTGCTTACAGAGGATGATGAAAGCCCTCGCAGCTGTACTAGAGGACAATCTTAAAGATTTCTTACCTGGCGGCGAACACTGCAAAGAACTTCCTACTGATATAGCTGTTGAAATGGCAAACTGCACATTTTCACAGCTTATGGGCGAGTACCCCTTTGGTCATGCATACCCTTATGAGAAGAACAGGCCTGATAAAAGTCTTGGTCAGATCGAGGGTTCAGTTTCTGAAAATGCAGAACAAGAACCTGCTTCAAGAGTGACAACAGATGAAGCTACATCAGCAGCAGTCACATTGTCACCTGCCAAAACTATTCAAAAATGCTACTCCATCTTTGACGGAGCAAATCTAAATGCTGCAAAAAAAATAAAGGTGTCTAGACTAAAGCAAAAAGCTCAGGATCACATTTATAGGAAAATGATTGTTGGAGCAGTTTCGAAATACGGTGGCCCATGTAAAAGCAAGCAAGATGTTGAACGATTGCTCACAAAACTAGAAGGAGCAAGCCATGTGCATATACGTGAGGTTATTCGCTGTGAGCTGAACTACCAAAAGAGCATCTTGGGTTCCAGAGACAAAAAGCTAACTCACATAGGTTTCTCTTTGAATGACATGGTTTCTACGCTGAAGGACGTCCTGCCAAATGAGAGGGTTATAGCTACATCACCAACTGAGAATGTGCTTGATCACACAGAGATTCAAGAGAACCCGATTGAAACCTCATCCCTAGACCCCCAAAGCACAGCCACTGGTCAGCAAACTCAAAAAAGGCGTAGTATTGATATAAAGAAAACAAATGTTTTTGGCCCTTGTTACAGGGAGAACTTTGAGTTTCTCTGATTGTATTTTAACCTCATAAAAATGTTGAATACATGCTACTTGCATTAGTTTCTTTTTTGTTTTCACATATGGTAAAAATCTTTGTTTTCAGATATTCTGTTACTAACAAGCTTGTTCTCTTACTGGAATACTAGACATCATTAGTATAAAACAGTTAATTAGTTAATTGTTTATATATATAATTTTTTTATAGAAGTTGCATTACAAAATAAAATGTTTGTAGCAAAATACTTGTCCTGACTTAAATAAAATTCTACTACTACTACCACCAATAATAATAATAATAATAATAATTATTATTATTGGTGATCTACTACATATTTTTATTTTACATACTGCATAGTATAAATAGTATGTATATAATGTTATGTATATGCATATATTTGTATTATACAAATGTTCTGAATCACTATGAAATTGATGTTTTGATAAAAAACTTTTATTCATTAAGGATGCTTTCATTTGAGAAAAAGTGCAGAAAAGCATTTATAATGTTTTCATTTATAATAAGTCAAGAATATTTTAAATAAACGATGGTATTAAAATGTTCTGTTCATTAAAGAATCCTCCACTTTAAGCAGTTAAAATGTGACAGACTTTAGATTCATCCATCCGTACTATTTTAATTATTATAATTTACCATCCAATATTAGATTTTTTTTGCCAGAGTTACATGTGGCTTTTTCTTTATAACATTTCAAAAGGTCTGCAACATCTCACATTTAAGTACTATTCATTTAAGCAGAGCAAATTCTTAAATATAATAAAAAAAAGTATATGTACATAATTATATATTTAGCAGATTTGTATCATATTTTACATTTACATTTGCTATTCTCCTGTATATCGCTTTGCTTTACATAAGTGAACACTGATAATTTAGCTCTGGCATTTGAACAAACATTTCAGTGAAACTGAGAAGTCATTAACGTTTATTAGTTTTAATTCAATCCATATCAGATGACACAGTTTAGCATGACTATTCTATTCTGTCAAATACAGTCACACGAAATAAGTTTATTATATACAATTAAAAACATGGTTGCTCTAACATACTTGTGATATTTGTTTTATGTATATTTCAATAATTCACAGAGACACCTGATGAACGTGACGATCTGTTTTTACTGAACTGCTTCTCTCCAGTGTTGCCAACTATTTTCAATGGAAAGTAGCTAAATGTTGCTAGATGACGTCATGCGTGCATTTGCATATTAATGACGTAATCACGTCCTATTTTGCGTTCTGCCTAAAATGGCGGTACTTTATAACGGTTTTCCCTAATCCGTGCTCACATAATGTACTTTAATATACTAGCCGCGTGTCCAGTATAAAACTGTTATCATTTAACGTTACATTCAGTCGTACAGTCTCTCAGACGTAGCCCAGTAAACGATCTCAGAGGAGTTCAGAAACTGGAATGAACTAAAGCTCTGTGACAGTGAGTAATATAAGTGCATGCAGTTTAGCCAACTATTTTCAATGGAAAGTAGCTAAAGTCTGCTCGAAAAGTCGCTAAATGCGGCTAGATGACGTCATGCGCAAATTTGCATATTAATGACGTAATCACGTCCTATTTTGCATTCTGCCTAACATGACGGTGTATAACTGTTTTCCCTAATCCGTGCTCACATAATGTACTTTAATATACAAGCCGAGTGTCCAGTATAAAACTGTTATCATTTAACGTTACATATTTTCTGTCAGACAACGGAACTGAACTTGTAAAACCAGCAGTTACATCATCTGCAATGATACAATTCTGGATTTTGCTTTTTATATGTGTATATGAGTTTAATAAGTTTAATTAAGTTTATTGTTGTGTATGAGTAACTTAAGTACAATCACGTACAGTCTCTCAGACATAGCCCAGTAAGCGATCTTAGAGGAGTTCAGAAACTGGAATGAACTAAAGTTCTGTGACAGTGAGTAATATAAGTGCATTAAAAAAAAAGGCAGAAGAAAAAATTGCCAAATTATTTAGTTTTATTTCAAACAAAGGAGAAGCAGGCAAGTGATTGGTCCGTGGCAACACCGTGTGCACATGCGCAGCTCATTAACATATATGTAAGTTGTCCGTGCGGTCACTGGAATGTGCTGCTCCACCAGCTGGAGCCAGCGCTCATTGGTCAGAGCAGACACAGGGAGAGGTGTAACTCAAGATCTCGTGCTCGCAGGACAGTACTGGCGACATTTGGAAAGTTGCTAAGGTTTTTCCAAAAGTCGCTAGATTTGTCGCTAGGCGCTTTAAAAAAAAAAGTCGCTAAAGGGGTCTGAAAAGTCGCAAAATCTAGCGACAAAGTCGCTAAGTTGGCAACACTGCTTCTCTCCCGTTCCACATGTTATGTTCACAACACATTTTCCATACGGAGAGCGCCATCAACAGGTAAGGAGTAATAGCACAATTACCATACATTACAATACTTGTACCCTTTTCCTAGACATATAAATGGCAGATACATGGTGGAATCATGCCATCCTTACACATATTCTGGTGGCCCTGTTTGGAATGGGCTCATGGATTTCTGTGAACTCATTATGGGTCGAGCTGCCGGTGGTTGTAAGTGTTCTACCTGAAGTGTTTTAATAAAACTTCAACATGTGCCACCACAGCTGTACCTAGTGGTACCTTCATCCTAATAATTGAAGAACTTAAACCATATATTTTCTTTACAGAGTGGAACTTGCCTGCCTATCTTTCAGTGCTGATAGCATTTGGGAATTTGGGTCCAGTGGCTGTGACTTTAACCCACCAATTTGCTCCAGGATGGCTGAATGAACGCTTGTTATCCACATAATACAAGTGCTAGCGGTGGTTGCAGCTGTGTTTCTTGCTCTCTTTTGGTCCCAGGAGATCATAGTCGCTGGAGAGCCAAGATCTGTCCTATTCCTGCTGCTTGCTTTTATCCTGTAATTTGTCTGCTGCACTTCCAACGTCACCTTCTTACCCTTCATGTACCGTTACCCCCCACAATACATCAGGACGTTCTTTGTCGGACAGGGTCTTTGTGCATTCTTTCCCTGTGTGGTCGCTTTGGTTTAGGCTGTAGGGAAACTAGAGTGTTGAGACGGCTAACGGCACAGAGCCCCACTATATCAAAGAAAACTTCCCAGCTCAAAACTTATTTTGGTTCTTGTCTGTGATGCTGGTGATTTCGGCCCTCTGTGTCTTCGCTCTGACATACGTAGTGAAATTCCAAAGACTGAGCAGGAAAGCGGAGGAAGAGACACACCCTTTACAAAATGGAGGTTCCCCGGTTTCTGAGGAACAAGTTGAATGTGAAAAACAGGCACCTGTTGTGGCCTTTTGGACTTCACGCAATATATACATGCTTCTGTTGTTGGGAATATCCAATGCTTTGACCAATGGTGTGCTGCTGTCCGTGCAGAGTTTCTTCTGTCTGCCTTATGGCACCATGACCTTTCACCTCTCTGTCGTCTTGGGCAACATAGCAAACCCTCCGGCTTGCTTTGTGGCCATGTTTGTCCTACTTAGGTAAGTGAGTTAAAGTTATTGATGACTATTTTATTTGCATAACAGTGCTTAGTGGCCCTGTTAATTTAAATTAGAGTTGTCCAGTCCTGTTCCTGGAAGGCCACTGTCCAGGAGTGTTTAGTTCCAACCCTAATTTCGCACACTTGAACCAGCTAATCAAGGTTTTTCTAGGCATATTGGAAACTTCCAGGCAAGTGTGTTGTGGCAAGTTGGAGCTAAACTCAGCAGGACAGTGTCCCTGATTTAAAATCTGCTCATGTACAATTTGTCATATCATTGTGTGATGTAAGTGTTATTAATTTATTTTATTTTTTTTATTGAAATGGATGGTTTCATTATAGGTCCAGCATTGGTCTTGGTATGATGTCACTGGGAGGCTGTATTTTTGCTGCCTATCTCATGGCCTTGGCTGCGATGAGTCCATGTCCACCACTTTTGGGAAGTCAGTCTGGAGTTGCTTTAGTGGTTAGTAACTGTATATCATTATTGAGTAGAAGAAGAATTAAGAACGAATCTCTCAAAATCTTAAAAGTGCTCTTGCTACACCACTGAACTACCACGTGCAAAAGTGGTGCAACTGTTTAGTATGTTTGAAACTGTTTGTATGGGGAAATTGTTGTATAATTTCTTATTATACTTCCATTATAAATGCACTAAAAGTTAATATAATTATTATACTAGAACATAGAGAACACAACAAATGTTTACACTAAGACATTTTTGAATTTTATGCACAAAATTAACTCATTTCAATTTTTTGAACAGAAACCTGTAATTCTTTCTTCATTCAGATAATATCCTGGATTATCCTCACCGGCTTGTTCTCTTACCTGAAGGTAGTAGTTGGGACTCTGCTTCATGAAGCAGGGCATGCAGCTTTGCTTTGGTGTGGAGTCTTCATCCAGGCTGGCTCTCTCATTGGAGCTCTCATGATGTTCCCTTTAGTCAGTGTGTACCAGGTTTTCCAGCGAGCTCAGGACTGCACAGACAACTGCAATTAATATTACAGCACTTGATTTTACACTCACCCTATGCCTTTATACAACAGGTATCACTTATAATCTAACATGGAAAAAGATAGTAAACCTGATACCTTCACAGGACATTTCGAGTTCATGTCAATGCAAAAAAAAGAGCAACACTTGATGACATTGCTTATCTTTGTGTTACCCGATGGCCCACTGAGAATGTGAAGAATATGTGGTTGAGTCATTTTGAATGTGTGTATGAACACCTTGATCTAGATTAAGTGAGAAGTGTTTTCATGCACTAAGACAAGACACCTGTGTTTGGATATCAGATCAGGTCTGATTTCATAATGGAAAACCTTGGTTTCAGCATGTCAGCTATTGTTCAGACCAGAAATCATAATTCAGCGATCTATTACTACAAAGTATACTATTCAATGAGTACACTTATACTGTATTCTTCATCTGTGTAGTATTATACACAGTATTTTGTTTATTCCCAACAGCAAACTGGTCATTGCGGATGAATGCAAATCAGGTAAGTTTATATAGTTCCTAACTGAAAAAAAATGCTTTTTATAACTCCACGATTAAATAGTATTGACAACCACAAGCAAAGATGTGTATCATCACAATCCAATATTTTTGGATTTATAAAATATTTTTAGACACTCAACTTGGTCTGCTGAATATCTGGTTTTGTTTATCTGTAAAATGTTTCATGCACATACAGAGTCTAAATGTATTATTGAAAGTGTCTAACCGGTCATATCTGCCAGGTGTAGTGCTGCCATGTTTTATTCTTTTTATTTTGAATATTTTAGATTTGAGGCCAGTTATTCTCATGTTGCAGCTGCTGTTATCTTGTGCTTACTTTGGTGAAAGTTATCAAAATTTTAAAAATGGTGGGATGTGTAATTGTTTTGCCATTTGGCAGTAATTGTATAAATTCAGAATATAAACTGGGTTTGAATCAGATTTAGTTTTATGAGAGCTGGAGATTTGAGTTGAGCACTAACTGTATTCCTGACATCTTTAATCAAAGCCTTCATTTAAACTGTTAATTAACTGTGCATAGTATATCAACATGCAATATTTTTTTCAATGAAAATGTGATAAAAATCTTTGTATTTAAAATGTATTAAATGGAATCATATAATAATTTCATGCTGTTTTGACTATGTTCACATGTTTTTATGCACTTTGTATGTGAAGCTGTTATAAGATCTCAGAGCTTTTTGAGTAAATAATAGTTTATTCGAACAACAAAGAAATGCGAATGCGGTATGAAAATGTTGTGGAGCTTACTCTTATAAACAAGTCAATAACCTGAAACTGACCTATAAACTATAAAAAAAACGTAAAACTACTACTTCAAAAGTTTTTTTTATTTTTTTTTAAATGTAAACTGTCATCAGCAGTTATATTAAGTCACTTTTTTACTACATTCTTATACAACATAATGGTTATAGTTAAACATTTACTGAAGCTGTGATTGGTCAGTTTAGTAATTCCTGCCAGAATGTAAGAAAACAGCTCTCATTGCTTACTGGTGTTTTTATCCCCAACATATGTAAATATTTAATTTTCAATAAATGTATGATTAATGTATTTTTCTGACTTGTATCCTGACATTATAATAAATTAACTACAAATTACACATTAATTATTAATTTCTTTCCTTGATAAAACATCAACAGATAGCTGCCATGGTTGGCTAGACTAGGCACACCCACTCATGCAGAGGATATAAGACATTCCTCTCATTGTACAGGACTTTGTCTCCACATGATCAGCCTCAGATCACGTGAGTACCTGTCAGTTTTCACATATAAATCTTTTTTATTTATTTGTTTTGTTTTACTTGTACATGTAATGCATTTGTCAAATGGTAGTATGTTTGAGTATGTTGCTTATGACAAAATAATTACGTTTTGTGTAATTGCACTGTACAAAAGGGCTGTTTACTATGACATGGGAGACAAAATGTAAATTGCAGGCTTAAATACCATGACGCACACGATGATAATGATTTTAATACATTCGACTGACGGCTTGTTGTTCTGCATTACTGGAACTAAATGATCATAGACGGACACATGCCTGATAATTTAATAGTTAAACCACAATGACAGTGACAACAAAAACAGCATAAGTAATGGCTGAGCTTTCAGTAAGAGTAAGAAATATAACAACAGCAGCTGAAACAGTAAAACAATAAAAGGCAATGCATAAGCTGCATGATTTTATTCATGTTGCGGAGCAGAATTGCTATCATCCACAGATTCGACAAATATCATCAGAATACGGAATACTTTACTTTAAAAGTCCTTACTGTGTTGGATGCATTTTTGTCTGGCAGATACAAAGCTTCTTTATACGTCTTGTCACGTTTTCACAAAAGTAATTTGGGAAAAGAACAGAAACATTTCTGTTTGTTTTATAGACGTATATAGCCTATATATTCTCTACATTACTATAGCTTATTTTAAATTGTTTTAACTTTTGTTGCTCTAATAAAAGTAGGCTATTCATAATTATAGGCCTATACTTCCAAAATAAAATGAAAACACGTGCAGAATTTATGACACATTTTTTTTTATTAATTTGTTTATTTTTACATTGGTTTAGGTGAACTGATTATAGCTGAACGGTAATTAAAAATAAAACTTAATCATGCCTAAAATATAACATTATCTAATGCATTCCTATACACTGAAAGCTTAAAAAAATAGTTTTATTGCTATGACAGTTTTACTTTGATCTCAACTAGGGTCCCTATAACCCCCCTGCTAACTGCACTCTGATTTGTACTTTGATGGGCTTTCTGCAAATAAACACAATCTTCTTGACTTTGTTCCTTAAATACATTGGCACGGCATCAAAGTCTTAGTAAGACAATGGTCCATTTAATGCAGACGTTACTGAATAACTTCATATTAGCAGATGTTTCTTATCCAAAGACAGTGTGCACTGACTGAAGGGTCAATCCCCTGGAGAACTCCTGGATTAAATTTCTTGCTCAAGGACGTACTGCTGAGTCTTCTCTGATATTACAGCTAAATAAATAAACTTGACAGCACCAAATTTGGAATCTAAAGAAAAAGTGTGTCATTTGTAGGTCATAGTCCTAGTAGACCTGCAAAAATCATGTCTGTCACTGAATGAAATTCTCTTTGATACTAACGGTACACATTTATTTTCTGAAGACATTAAGGTTACGAAGTCTGATCTAAATCAACATGGCCACATCTATCCTCACCCATGTTTTGGCTGGCCTGTTTGGCATGGGCTCCTGGGTCACCATCTGTGGCCTGTGGGTGGAGCTGCCTCTCATTGTTCCACAGGTACCTGAGGGTTGGTATCTTCCCTCCTACATTTCTATTATTGTCCAAATGGCAAACATCGGACCTCTGTTTGTCACATTAATGCACCGCTTCCGCCCAGGAACACTCAACGAGACTGCAGTTATCTACTTTATTGTTGGTTTCGGGATACTGGCCAGCCTTTTCCTGGCTTTCTTCTGGAGTGAGACGGTAGTGGTGCTAGGTGTAGAGCGCAGTGTTCCTCTGCTGCTCCTCATCTTCTTCATCTCATTAGTGGACTGCACCTCTTCGGTGACGTTCCTTCCCTTCATGACACAGCTCAAGGCGGAGTATCTCATGACTTATTATGTAGGAGAAGGCCTGAGTGGTCTTGTCCCAGCTTTAGTGGCAATGGTTCAAGGTGTAGGTGTGATGGAATGTGTCAATGCATCTCAAATCTTCAGATCCAATGAAACGCATCTTAACGGGTCTGAAATTGACACCACCTACCTTGTGCCTCACTACCAACCAGCTAACTTTTCCGTTGAAGCCTATTTTTTCTTCCTGGCGGCTATGATGGTGGTTTGTTTGGTGGCATTCTTACTTTTAAACTACCATCCAGCTGTGGCCCGAGAGCGTCCCAATAACATAAATGGAAATGAAGATCCTATATCCCGCTGGAAAAACAAGAAATCTGAACAGAAACCAATGATGTGTTCTCAAAAGGCTAGTCAGAAACCCAAGAGCACGTTCGGGACAGACACACACACAGGGATTCAAGTCATATACATCTACATTATGCTAGCATGGGTGACCGCTCTGACTAATACCGGTTTGCCATCAGTGCAGTCATACTCATGTTTACCATATGGAGACCAGGCATATCACTGGTCAGCAACTATGGCCAATGTTGCCAATCCTATAGCTTGTTTCATCAGCATGTTTTACACTCAAAGGTGAGCTACTTTATGAACAATAGCTATTTAATGCACCAAACAAATAAGTATGTGGACATGAAATACTGACATGAGTTTAAAAAAGATAGATAGATACATATATACATAGGTACACTTCCATAATGTATTTGAGGTGCTCAATTTTCGCACACTAATTTTAAGTGTATTAGTATACTTTATATACTAAAACAAATATTCTTTTAGTACTTCTTAAGATAAACTTAAGATCATCTAAGTGTACACTAAGTGTAAGTGTAGAATATGAACTAAAATGTGCTTTTAACATAATATCTCTGTATTTATTTATTTATTTATTTAGCAGACACTTTTATCCAAAGCATCTTACAAATTAGGACATTATAGAAGCAATCAAAACCAACAAAAGAGCAACAAAATGCAAGTGCTATTACACGTCCTGGTTAGCTTTTCTTTTTTTTTATGAAAACAAGTATATAGAAAAAATAAACCCAGTGTTAGTTTTACAAAAGCTAGCAGTTAGAGAATAAATATGCAATTGATAGAGGGTCAAATGGGTGTGTGTGTGTGTTTTTTTTTTTTTTTTTAAAGAAGACAGATTAGATAAAATAAAATTAGAATAGAGAGTGCTAGAGTTAGAGGGTCAAATAAAGATGGAAGAGATGTGTTTTTAGCCGTTTCTTGAAGATGGGTAAGGATTCAGCTGCTCGGATTGGGTTAGGCAGGTCGTTCCACCAGATGGGAACAGTTAATGAAAAAGTCAGTGAAAGTGATTTTGTGCCTCTTTGGGATGGTACAGTAATGCTTTGTTCACTTGCAGAACGCAAGCTTCTAGAGGGCATATAAGTCTGAAGTAATGAATTTAGGTAAAGGGGTGCAGAGTCAGAGGTGGTTCTGTAGTAAAACATTAATGCCTTGAATTTAATGCGAGCAGCTATTGGTAGCCAGTGCAAATTGATGAACAGAGGTGTGACGTGCATTCTTTTCGGCTCATTAAAGATTAATCTTGCAGCAGCATTTTGGATTAATTGAAGAGGTTTGATGGAACTGGCTGGAAGACCTGCCAAGAGAGCATTGCAATAGTCAAGTCTGGACAGAACAAGAGCCTGAACAAGGAGTTGTGTTGCATGTTCCGAGAGAAAGGGCCTGACCTTCTTAATATTATATAATGCAAATCTACAGGGCCAGCCAGTTTTAGTAATGTGGTCTGAGAAATTCAGCTTATCATCAATCACAACTCCAAGGTTTCTGGATGTTTTTGAAGGAGTTATGGTTGATGAGCCTAATTGGAAGCTGAAATTGTAATGAAACGATGGGTTTGCTGAAACCACAAGCAGTTCTGTCTTAGCTAGGTTGAGTTGAAGTTGATGGTCCTTCATCCAACAAGAAATGTCTGCTAGACATGCTGAGATGCGAGCAGCTATTGTCAGATCATCAGGATGGAAAGAGAGGTAGAGCTGAGTGTCATCAGCATAGCAGTGATATGAAAAGCCATGTTTCTGAATGACAGAACCTAGTGAAGCCATGTAGACAGAAAAGAGAAGTGGTCCAAGAACTGAGCCCTCTGGCACCCCTGTATGTTGCGACCTCACCACTCCAAGATACTTTGAAGAACCTATCTAAGAGGTATGAGTCAAACCACTGGAGTGCGGTTCCTGAGATGCCCTTTCTGAATAGGGTTGACAAGAGGATCTGGAATTTGACTGTGTCAAAAGCAGCAAACAGATCCAGCAATATAAGTAATGAAGACTTGGAAGCCGTTCTTGCAAGTCTTAGGTCTTCAACAACTGAGAGCAAGGCAGTTTCGGTGGAATGTCCACTTCTGAAGCCAGATTGGTTACTGTCCAGGAGGTTGTTCTGTGTGAGAAAGGCAGTGACTTGGTTGAACACAACTCGTTCAAGTGTTTTTGCAATGAAAGGTAGAAGGGAAACTGGTCTATAGTTCCCTAAAAGAGTTGGGTTAAGAGTGGGTTTCTTAAGAAGTGGGGTTATACGAGCCTGTTTAAATACTGTCAGTGTGAAGGGATGTGTTAACGATGTGAGTGAGTGCAGGAACAACTGCAGGAGAAATGGTTTTAAGGATATGAGATGGAATAGGATCAAGCGGACAAGTAGTAGGATGACTGGAAAGGATGAGTTTAGAGACTTCTGCCTCAGAGAGTGGAGAGAAGTATGTGAACGAGTTTATGTTTGCTGGTAAGATGTGTTTGACAGATTGTGGTGTGGAAAATTTTGCAGTTAGGTTTGTCATTTTATTAATGAATAATGTGGCAAAGTCGTCAGCTGTTAGAGTTGATGAAGGAGGGGGAGGAGGCGGAGAAAAGAGGGAGCACAATGTTTTAAAGAAAATGCGAGAGATAGGCGAATTGTTAATTTTGTCATGATAGTATGTCCTTTTAGCAGGATCTTATTCAAGATATGATAACTGTTTAAGGGGAGGAAGCGAAGATGAAACCATAGCAGATAGCCGGGAGGGTGAGAGCGAGCGTAAGTTACGTCGAAAAGTGACATGTGGAGGGGTATGTGATGTGTCAGGAATCATGTTGAGGTTAAGAGTGAGGAGGAAGTGGTCCGAGGTGTGCAGTGGAGTAACCAGCACATGATCAGTGGAGCAGTGTCGTGTGTAAATAAGGTCCAGTTGGTTGCCTGATTTGTGAGTAGCCATAGTTAACACTCTCTTGAAATCAAAAGAGGCAAGTAGAAGGAAGTCTGCAGCCTGAGGTTTATCTAGGTGGATGTTAAAGTCTCCAAGTATAACTAAGGGTGTATCTTCCACAAAGTTGACTAGTGGTCCTGGAGGACGATAAACAACTGCAAAATGGATTTGAAGTGTATTTAAAATATTTATTTAGTCACTACTTGTAGTAAAACTTGAGTGTACTAGTGTATGAACGATGGGTTCAAGTGGTAATTAAATATTTTTTTTAAATACAGAGATAGCATTTTAAAAGCACATTTTAGTTTATATTTATGGTGTTCCAAAATAGCACAGTAGAATACACTAAGATGATCTTAAGTTTCTCTTAAGAAGTACTAATGAATAATTTTCAGTATATGCAAGTACAAAATGAGTGTGAGAAAATAGAGCACCTTCAGTACACTATGTGCACTTTTTTCACCTAGATGTATAGATATAGAATGGCTATAAACATACTTACTACTTCTAAAAACTTTGTTGCATTCTGAACAGGTCCTTATTGTTGATGGGAGTTCTCACTTCTATTGGCTCTTTTATGAAATACTGACATGAGTTTAAAAAATATAGATAGATACATATATACATAGGTACACTTCCATAATGTATTTGAGGTGCTCAATTTTCGCGCACTAATTTTAAGTGTATTAGTATACTTTATATACTAAAACAAATATTCTTTTAATACTTCTTAAGATAAACTGAAGATCATCTAAGTGTACTCAACTGCTATTTTGGGACATCAAGAATATTAACTAAAATGTGCTTTTAACATAATATCTCTGTATTTATTTATTTATTTATTTAGCAGACACTTTTATCCAAAGCATCTTACAAATTAGAACATTATAGAAGCAATCAAAACCAACAAAAGAGCAACAAAATGCAAGTGCTATTACACGTCCTGGTTAGCTTTTCTTTTTTTTTTATGAAAACGAGTATATAGAAAAAAGAAACCCAGTGTTAGTTTTACAAAAGCTAGCAGTTAGAGAATAAATATGCAATTGATAGAGGCTCAAATGTGTGTGTGTGTGTTTTTTTTTAAATAAAAAAGTAGACAGATTAGATAAAATACAATTAGAATAGAGAGTGCTAGAGTTAGAGGGTCAAATAAAGATGGAAGAGATGTGTTTTTAGCCGTTTCTTGAAGATGGGTAAGGATTCAGCTGCTCGGATTGGGTTAGGCAGGTCGTTCCACCAGATGGGAACAGTTAATGAAAAAGTCAGTGAAAGTGATTTTGTGCCTCTTTGGGATGTACAGTAATGCTTTGTTCACTTGCAGAACGCAAGCTTCTAGAGGGCATATAAGTCTGAAGAACTGAATTTAGGTAAAGGGGTGCAGAGTCAGAGGTGGTTCTGTAGTAAAACATTAATGCCTTGAATTTAATGCGAGCAGCTATTGGTAGCCAGTGCAAATTGATGAACAGAGGTGTGACGTGCATTCTTTTCGGCTCATTAAAGATTAATCTTGCAGCAGCATTTTAGATTAATTGAAGAGGTTTGATGGAACTGGCTGGAAGACCTGCCAAGAGAGCATTGCAATAGTCAAGTCTGGACACAACAAGAGCCTGAACAAGGAGTTGTGTTGCATGTTCCGAGAGAAAGGGCCTGACCTTCTTAATATTATATAATGCAAATCTACAGGGCCGGGCAGTTTTAGTAATGTGGTCTGAGAAATTCAGCTTATCATCAATCACAACTCCAAGGTTTCTGGATGTTTTTGAAGGAGTTATGGTTGATGAGCCTAATTGGAAGCTGAAATTGTGATGAAACGATGGGTTTGCTGAAACCACAAGCAGTTCTGTCTTAGCTAGGTTGAGTTGAAGGTGATGGTCCTTCATCCAACAAGAAATGTCTGCTAGACATGCTGAGATGCGAGCAGCTATTGTCAGATCATCAGGATGGAAAGAGAGGTAGAGCTGAGTGTCATCAGCATAGCAGTGATATGAAAAGCCATGTTTCTGAATGACAGAACCTAGTGAAGCCATGTAGACAGAAAAGAGAAGTGGTCCAAGAACTGAGCCCTGTGGCACCCCTGTATGTTGCGACCTCACCACTCCAAGATACTTTGAAGAACCTATCTAAGAGGTAAGAGTCAAACCACTGGAGTGCGGTTCCTGAGATGCCCTTTCTGAATAGGGTTGACAAGAGGATCTGGAATTTGACTGTGTCAAAAGCAGCAGACAGATCCAGCAATATAAGTAAAGAAGACTTGGAAGCCGTTCTTGCAAGTCTTAGGTCTTCAACAACTGAGAGCAAGGTAGTTTCGGTGGAATGTCCACTTCTGAAGCCAGATTGGTTACTGTCCAGGAGGTTGTTCTGTGTGAGAAAGGCAGTGACTTGGTTGAACACAACTCGTTCAAGTGTTTTTGCAATGAAAGGTAGAAGGGAAACTGGTCTATAGTTCCCTAAAATAGTTTGGTTAAGAGTGGGTTTCTTAAGAAGTGGGGTTATACGTGCCTGTTTAAATACTGAGGGAAAAATTTCAGTGTGAAGGGATGTGTTAACGATGTGAGTGAGTGCAGGAACAACTGCAGGAGAAATGATTTTAAGGATATGAGATGGAATAGGATCAAGCGGACAAGTAGTAGGATGACTGGAAAGGATGAGTTTAGAGACTTCTGCCTCAGAGAGTGGAGAGAAGTATGTGAACGAGTTTATGTTTGCTGGTAAGATGTGTTTGACAGATTGTGGAGTGGAAAATTATTTTGCAGTTAGGTTTGTCATTTTATTAATGAAGAATGTGGCAAAGTCGTCAGCTGTAAGAGTTGATGAAGGAGGGGGAGGAGGCGGAGAAAAGAGGGAGCACAATGTTTTAAAGAGCATGCGAGAGTTAGGCGAATTGTTAATTTTGTCATGATAGTATGTCCTTTTAGCAGGATCTTATTCAAGATATGATAACTGTTTAAGGGGAGGAAGCGAAGATGAAACCATAGCAGATAGCCGGGAGGGTGAGAGCGAGTGTAAGTTACGTCGAAAAGTGACATGTGGAGGGGTATGTGATGTGTCAGGAATCATGTTGAGGTTAAGAGTGAGGAGGAAGTGGTCCGAGGTGTGCAGTGGAGTAACCAGCACATGATCATTGGAGCAGTGTCGTGTGTAAATAAGGTCCAGTTGGTTGCCTGATTTGTGAGTAGCCATAGTTAACACTCTCTTGAAATCAAAAGAGGCAAGTAGAAGGAAGTCTGCAGCCGAGGTTTATCTAGGTGGATGTTAAAGTCTCCAAGTATAACTAAGGGTGTATCTTCCACAAAGTTGACTAGTGGTCCTGGAGGACGATAAACAACTGCAAAATGGATTTGAAGTGTATTTAAAATATTTATTTAGTCACTACTTGTAGTAAAACTTGAGTGTACTATGAACGTGTATGAACGATGGGTTCAAGTGGTAACTAAATATTTTTTTTAAAATACAGAAATAGCATTTTAAAAGCACATTTTAGTTTATATTTATGGTGTTCCAAAATAGCACAGTAGAATACACTTAGATGATCTTAAGTTTCTCTTAAGAAGTACTAATGAATAATTTTCAGTATAATGCAAGTACAAAATTAGTGTGTGAAAATAGAGCACCTTAAGTACACTATGTGCACTTTTTTCACCTAGATGTATAGATATAGAATGGCTATAAACATACTTACTACTTCTAAAAACTTTGTTGCATTCTGAACAGGTCCTTATTGTTGATGGGAGTTCTCACTTCTCTTGGCTCTTTTATTGGATTTTACATTATGGGCATGGCTGTGTTGAGTCCATGTCCATTTCTAGTAAATGACACCTCTGGAGCCATCATTATTGTGAGTACTTGGGACCAGTTTGTGTTTATTTCCAATATAAGAAGCATTCTTTTTTTTTTTTTACTTGATCTGTTTTATTGTTTATTTTTGTATATTCACACTGAGTAATCTTGTGTTTTCAGGTGTTGGCTTGGTTCTTTTTCATCTTCGTCCTATCTTATGTAAAGGTGATTGTTGCTGTCATCTTGCGAGATGAAGGCCACAGCGCTCTTGTGTGGTGTGGAGCTGTGGTGCAGTTGGGCTCAATTTTGGGGGCGGTGACTATGTTTCCTTTGGTCAATATATATGACTTTTTCACCTCTGGTGACCCTTGCAACACTAATTGTCTATGAGATAAGTGTTCTGAAAACAGTATTAAAATTAATTATAATATTAATTATGTTTATTCTTAATTGTGGAGCATATGTAAATGAATGAATGTAAAAAGGCTTTTTTTATGTTGATTTTGTATACTATACAGATGCTTTACTATAATGTTAACAATGTTTGTTAAGTGTTTTATGCTGATGTATTTCAATTTTTTATTTGCTTACTTGTCCAATTATTTGATTTTAACATCCTAATCATGACTCAGTATTTTCAATGCCTGATATGCCAGAATTATCAAATGTCCACTAGGAGGCGGTAACGGTCTACTGTGAATATTACTAATTTAGATTGGTTCTCACACAGGAGCAGTTTGACTAGGTGACCTACCATGTCTACTACAAATTATCATGTCTTTTTTTGTCTTAAAATGATTTAAAGTTAATTTATATTAATAAAACAATTATCAGCAAAATCTGATAAAATGTGTAAATGACATGCATTGGGTTTCCTACTATAGATAGTAAGCAGGAAGGTTTGATTTGTCACCTCAACAATTGCCTAACATTACCTGCAGTGCTCATATTGGGAAATGTATCATACATTTTTGCTTGAGTTACATGTAAAATGAAAGCAGAGTTGTTAGAAAAAAAATAGGATAATAATCCTGCATGCAGATAAATAATTTTTCAACAGCACAACAAAAGCACTTATTTAGGTTTCTTCACTTTAAAAAAGTTTTCTACATGATTATTTGAACATAATAACAGCCCTTGTTTCTGTTAATAAAAAACAAATGACAAGCTCATATTTGAAAGTTTGAAAGTTTGAGAACTACTTACATTAGTCTCTTTTCATTATGTAAAGGCAATGAATTGAGTTGATATGGTCTTAAAAATCAGCAATTTATTTCATGGCAATTTTAAGAAGATTCATAGTCTTAAGTCTTCTCTGCTTCTTAACTGCAGATATTCTAATAAACGACTACAGATGAGAACAGTTTGGACAAAACAGCCACCTTCTTGCTTTGATTCAGAGATCACAGTAGCAAGGGAAAGAAGATAACAGGAAGACGGCGGTTATATGTATTAGGATGTGGACGGAGTTCAGCATCACAGCTCTTCACTCAACAGGACAGTTTTCACACAATGACAACTGAACCCGTTTGCGAAGGCTGCTCGTCTTCTTGGCTCTCTAACAATCCTCACCCAGGCAGCCTACTGATAGAGCAGCTATTTCTGGGCACTGGCTTTGATGATTCACCCCACCCTGACTGTGCGTTGTCACCATGGCTGTGTGACCGGGGATTCAAACCCATGGAAAATATTCCTGTCTGCCTGGCAGGTGTCACAGGGTGCTTGGCTCAAAGCCTGGATACAACAGCTGCTTCTACTTTGATCCTTGTTACTACTCTGGAAGTTCAGCTCTCCTGTGCACATGGGGAAGAGATCTTGCACATTTTTCACGATTCAGTTTCAGACGGTACTGCTGCATTTTTAATGAGCCGTTGTGACTAGGGTTGAAACTAGATCTGTGAAACGGAACATTCGGTCAGGGTTTTATACTCTTTTATTTAATTTTCAAATATCGCTCCAAACTGAGGGCAGCAGAGAGAAAAGGGTGCAAATTAAAAGATCCGTCAGACCTGAGTATCTATCAGTCTTTGCTTTCATCTTTCTCTGCTGAAGTCCACACTGCCAAGGCTTCATACTTCCACAACAAGATCAACAGCGCATCTGACACGTAATCTCTTCAAAACATTCAACTCTCTCCTCTATCCCCCTCCACCACCCCCACCTCCTTAATAGCCGATGACTTTACCACTTTCTTCTTCACAAACAAAACTAGGTCAATCAGTAGCCAGTTCTCAGCTCCACACCCGCAGGAACTCAAACCAACCACATCTATTGATAAAACTCCCCTCTTCTCCTTCTGTCCCATCACGGAGGCCGAAGTATCAAAACTTCTCCTCTCCAGCCATCCTATAACATGTCATATAGATCCAATACCCTCACATCTTCTCCAAACAATCTCTCCTACACTCTTACCAGCACTCACACACGTCATCAATACATCTGGCACCTTCCTCAATGCATTCAAGCAAGCTCGGGTAACCCCACTGCTCAAAAACCCTACAATTACCATTTCACTCACAGATAGCTACAGACTTGTCTCTCTCCTTCCATTCATAGCGAAAATGCTTGAATGAGTTGTTTTCAACCAATTATCCTCATTTCTGTCAAAGAGTCACCTACTGGATGCTAACCAATCAGGTTTCAGACGTGGACATTCAACTGAGACAGCAAGGGTCCAGAGCACATCAACTGGTCACTAGGGTCCCTCAGGGATCAGTTCTTGGACCACTCCTCTTCTCCACATACACTACATCACTGGGTCCCATCATACAAGCACATGGTATCTCCTACCATTGCTATTCTGATGACACACAGCTGTATCTCTCATTTCGACCAGATGATCCAACGATAGCTGTACGCATCTCTGGCTGCCTGGCGGACATCTTGGCATGGATGAAAGAACATCACCTACAGCTCAACCTGGCAAAGACTGAGCTTCTTGTCTTCCCTGCCACTCCAACTCTACAACATTATTTTACCATCCAGATAGATTAATCAACAACTATCCCAACAAACTCAGTCAGAAATCTTGGGGTCATTTTTGATGACCAGCTCACTTTCAAAGACCACATTGCAAAAACTGCTCGATACTGCAGGTTTGCATTGCAAACATCAGAAAGATCAGGCCCTTCCTTACACAGCATGCAGCAGAACTTCTTGTCCAGGCCCTTGTCATTTCTAGACTGGACTACTGCAATGCTCTTCTAGCTGGACTTCCATCAAACACAATCAAACCTCTACAAATGATGCAGAATGCTGCAGCACAAATTGGTCTTCAGTGAACCCAAATGGGCCCATGTCACACCTCTCTTTGTCTCCCTGCACTGGCTCCCGGTTGCAGCTCGCATTAAGTTCAAGACACCGATGCTTGCATATAGAACAGCCACAGGCTCAGCACCATCCTATCTCCACTCACTGATGATAATTTACATCCCCTCCAGAAGCCTGAGATCTGTGAGTGAGCGAAGCCTCGTGGTGCCATCACAGAGAGGCCCAAAATCACTTTCCAGAACGTTTTCATTCACCGTTCCTGGCTGGTGGAATGAACTTCCCACCCCTATCCGGAATGCTGAATCCCAAACAATGTTCAAGCTACACCCGAAAACTCATCTCTTCCGTCTTCACTTGACTACTACTACTTCTTAACCATGTGTAGCACTCCTCAGATTTCTCTGCCTTCACGAAGCGGTCACATTACCCTTCGTTGTTGCGATTTCTGACCCAACTTACCTTTTTGCGATCATCCATCTGCACTTCGGCGACTGCCTCAGTGGAACTTTGTTCTCCTCGCGGTGAAGTGCCATGGAGTTTAGCCGCTGTCAACCGCCGTGCGCACGATTCATCGCTCGCTATGACCCGCACAGATAAGTAAAATTATATGTTTCGGGTTCACGCATGAATCTTCTCGTGAATCCGCGACCTGGGGTTCGGATGTTTAGCTCGAGGAGACGGAGAGTGAGCAGACAGGCCTCGCCTTTTCTCTCTCTCCCTCCCTCACCAGAGCATGTGCGCGCGAATTCACCGGTTGAATTCACGCAGGATTATCTGTTTCCTAGCCCGAGGGCACGTTATACTGTTTCCTTTGGGATAGATGATGTTCTGCTAACTGCGGCCTCCGACTAGGGCCTAGTTTAGCAGATGCGCTACCGCTTAGCGGTCAGGAGGCGCGGCCTTCACCGGCCTATTCTGAGCTCGTGGACGTGCTTTCGCGCGCCGCTTAGAAGCTCTCGCATGGATTGGACGTCGAGCCCCGCGACTCTCGCTCTTCGAAACTCGACGAGCAGTTTCGAATGAGCGGAGGAAGCTGCCGTTTTTCGGTGATCTGCATCAGGAGATTTCCAGATCCTGGAAACAGCCTTTTTCTTCCCGCCTTACTAACGCGGCGGCCGCTGACTTCACCAACCTCATGGTTTCGGTGGAGCAGGGCTATACCGCCATGCCGTGTGCGTGATTCATTGCTCGCTATGACCCGCACAGATAAGTAAATTATATGTTTGGGGTTTACGCATGCGGTTTTTGTGATTTGAATGTAATTTTGTGAGAATCTCCGTCTCATAACCCTCCGCTTTCGGCTTGAGGTGTGTGAAAAGGAGTCATCCATTTTCTTCCCCCGCCGCGCTCCGGAGGCCTCCGCGGCTTCGCATGAATCCGCGGCCTCTCATGATTCCGCGACCTGGGGTTCGGATGTTTAGCTCGAGGAGAAGGAGAGTGAGCAGACAGGCCTCTCCTTTCTCTCCCTCCCTCACCAGAGCATGTGCGCGTGAATTCACCGGTTGAATTCACGCAGGATTATCTGTTTCCTAGCCCTCCATACGATGGCCATCCTTCAGGCCTACCAGACGGACGTCCTCAAGGAAATCTGAGGGGACTGGTCTGACTCCGGAGGCTGTAAAGGAGCTGCGCAGAGCCACTGACTTAGCTCTCAGAGCCACTAAGCACACCGTACGCGCCGTGGGGCGCCTTATGGCGGGTTCGGTGGCCGCAGAGCGCCATTTGTGGCTAAACCACAGAGGAGAGCCGTTTCACCGCTATGGGGCGAGGTCAGACCGCAAAAGCATTTCTGCCCGCTTCAAACGTGCTCTCCTCACTCAAAACCGTCACAGCCACCCCTAGGGGCTTGGCGTGCGGGACGAGTTCATCCTCATTTATTCTCGGTCTGGCAGTTGGGGGACGCGTTGTCTTTCCCCTGCTACAGTCCGTCCTTTCGCCGCCGGCGGGCCGCGTGTGTGGGGACACAGTATATTCTCCCCTGCAGCGTTCGGACCCCGTGCTGGCCACCTGTCAGTCCAGCACTTCACACTCCATCAACCCGGACAACGACGCCAAGGGCTCTCCTTCGTGGCGGAGGGTGTCGCTGCTCACGATTCGGTCTGGCTACACATTTCAGTTTGGGGAATATCCCCCCCGCCTCGACAGGGTTCAACTGACGGTAGTAAACAGCGCCTCCAAGGCTTCTGTTCTACAGCTGTAGCTTTCCTCCCTCCCACAGAAAGGAGCGATAGAGGAAATACCGCAGTCGGACATCGAACGAGGGTTCTTCAGCCGAAGGGGGACGGCGGCCTGAGACCCATTCTGGATCTACGGCGTTTTAATTTTCCCTCTACAAAGGGAAGTTCAAGATGCTGATGATAAAAACCATCATCGACCTGAAGGATGCGTATTTCACATCCAGGTCGTTCAAAGACACAGGAGGTTCCTTCGGTTTTCCTTTGGAGGGAAGGCTTACCAATACAAGGTCCTGCCCTTCGGCCTGGCTTGGCGCCGAGAACGTTTACAAAATGCATGGATGCTGCACTGGCCCCTTTGTGGCTCCAGGGCATTCGTGTACTGAACTATCTGGACGACTGGCTCATTCTGGCTCACTCCAGGGAGCTAGTGAGTCGTCACAGGGATATCGTTCTCGGCCACATCCATTCTCTTGGCCTCAGGATGAACGCCAAGAAGAGTGTGCTCCTCCCATCTCAGCGAACTGTGTTTCTAGGAGTTCGTTCAGATGCAGGCCCGTATGGCTCGTGCCCGGATACCAGTTCTTACAGCATGTCTGGCCCGCTTCAAGCTAAGCCATCATGTCTCTGCCGTAGGCTGTTGGGCCTCATGGCAGCAGCCTCCCCTGTGTTGCCCCTAGGGCTGCTTCACACGAGGCCATTCCTTTGGTGGATGAAGGAGCTGAGGTTACACCCCACTGTACCAGCTACTCGCCTTATCAGGGTGTCGCGCAATTGCTGTCGACACCTTTTAATGTGGCAAGACCCCATCTTTCTCCAGAGCGGGGTGAGAATGGGTGCGATCCACCGTCGCCATATGATCACGACGGACGCATCAATGACAGGCT
>JAPDDL010001517.1:5000-15000 GCA_027422435.1 Schizopygopsis pylzovi | reverse complement strand
GATTATATTAACTTTAATAATTACGGTGAAAAAAACGAGACAACACTCATATCAGGTTTGATCGTGCGCACGCGCCCGGACCGAAGTTAACTTCCGGTCTGTGTTTGTGTATCGGGCTGGTTAGTAGCGCCGGCTACAAACACAGTTAAAGTGATTAGTAATGAAGTTGGGCTCAGGTTGTTGTGCTGTGGGATGTGTTTCACATACATACATTTATTTGAGGCGACCCGCAACGATATCAAAACTTTTCAAAAAGGCTTTGTTGAATAACATGAGCACGTAATGCATGTTTAAAAATTAAAACGAGGCGCAGGTGTTTTTATATCACTGTATTTTTGAAGCAACACTGTCTTTAGGAAATGTTTGATGTCATTTTCATTTCATCTTGCATGTTATATGTCTGATAAAGCAGTGTTTGTACGCTCAGTTTACAGCCGTTACAGGGCGCAAACCTCTAACGTTACGTTATTTCTCCCGCTTTTAAGCGTCTCCTGCTGACAGAGTTGATTTGCATTTTTAAGAAGTCCGTCCAAGTAGTAATCGCTGCATCTCAGTCCGTCTGATTTAAGAAGCAAACATATTTTGCTTGTTAGGAACAAGCCGCACTCACCATCTTTATATTCACTTCACTTTTGCTATTTAACCAGAGCGAATGAGACGAGACACGAGACAGGCACTGCGGTCACGTGGGGTGTTTGTCAACGCGCCTTTGGAGAGAAGTGAAAGTGACAGCTCGGCTAGGATCGGAGTATCGATACTTCGGAAAATTAGTATTGGTACCGTTCAGATATTTCAGTATCGATACTTATCGAAATATCGATATTTTTGACAACACTAATATATACACACATAAAATTAATATAAATGTGACTTGTTTTAATAATGTATCATTGTATTTTAATCAACAAGTACATGGTAATGGTCAGTGCGGCCTAAATGATTGTTGTGCTGCAATATACAGTATACGTCTTTGTATATATTATACGTGTCTATATGATGCTGATATTTTTAGCTCCTTTTTAATTGCTGTGATTATTATTTTGAATCACTATTCCACTTCCTTTCACGCAAAGCACTTTGAATTACCACTGTGTATGAAATGTGCTACATAAATAAATGTGCCTTGTGCCCTGCTTAGTTTTCATAGATGGAGTGTGTCGTTAGATATCCAGGTCAAAGGTCACAGTGAGAGAATGTGTGTGTGTGTGTCTGTGTGTGTCTGTGTGTGTCTGTGTGTCTGTGTGTGTCTGTGTGTGTCTTTGTGTCTGTGTGTGTCTGTGTGTCTGTGTGTGTCTGTGTGTGTCTGTGTGTCTGTGTGTGTCTGTGTGTCTGTGTGTAACTGTGTGTCTGTGTGTGTCTGTGTGTCTGTGTGTGTCTGTGTGTGTCTGTGTGTCTGTGTGTAACTGTGTGTCTGTGTGTGTGTCTGTGTGTCTGTGTGTGTCTGTGTGTCTGTGTGTCTGTGTGTGTGTGTTGGAAAGTGCTCGATTCAAAGGCCCGGAGCAGGAGCATAAAATCACAATACAGTGACGGGGTTGTCCACAAGAGGGAGTTGTTTCTCGGGTTTGATTCTGGGCTTGAACAGTATAAGGTTCAAGGTTCAAGGTTTCTTTATTTGTCACATGATAAATTATACAGGGTATAATCAAAAGTGAAATGTAGGTCAAATCAGGTCCGCTCAGTGGACAGTGCAAAGAATAATAAAAATAAAAAATAAAATCAAAATTAAATTATATAAAAGTAACACCACACAAGAGTATATATATATATATATATATATATATATATAGGTAAAAAAGAAATAAGAAGTAAAATGTGCAATAGAATAAAGAAAAGTGCAAAACAGTAAAACAGTAAAACAGTAAGATGTGCAAAACAAATTGGATGTGCAAAAACATTATATGGGACTTAATAAATATTAGTATAAACAGGAGGGATGAGAGGGATGTGCAACGGGTTGTACTGGGTATGCACACATAGCGGCAATATGGATGATGAGAATATGAATGTTTTTGTTATTTTTTTTACAGATAATAATGAGTCTTGTGAAAGTTTATGGAACTGAGTTTGTGTTAAGGAGCCTGATGGCCTGAGGGAAGAAGCTCTTCCTCAGTCTCTCTGTCTTTGCCATCAAGCTCCTGTAGCGCCTGCCAGATGGCAGTAAACGGAAAAGATGGTTACCGGGGTGGTTTGAGTCTTTGGTGATTTTAGCAGCTCTGCTTCTGCAGCGTTTGAGGTAGATGCCCTGCAGAGAGGGGAGTGTAGATCCTGAGATGCGCTCAGCTAAGCGCACGACTCTCTGCAGAGCTTTGCAGTCCTGGTTTGTGGCATTATTATACCACACTGAGATGCACTGAGTCAGAACACTTTCTATGGCCCCTGAATAGAACGTTTTCAGGATAGCTGGAGAGACCCTGAATTTCCTCAGCTGTCGCAGATGGTACAGTCTTTGCCTGGCTTTCTTAACCTGTGTTTGAATGTGTGTAGTCCATGTCAGGTCCTCGGAGATGTTTACACCGAGGTACTTGAAGCTGCTCAACCTCTCCACAGGGGTCCCACTGATCATAAGAGGAGTGTAGGGCCGCTGCTGTCTCTTCCTGAAGTCCACGATCAGCTCCTTAGTTTTGCTCACGTTCAGAGAGAGGCAGTTGTCCTGGCACCATGATGTAAGTCTCTCCACCTCATCCAAGTATGCGGTCTCGTCATCGTTGTTAATGAGGCCCAGGACCACAGTATCATCAGCAAATTTAATGATAGATGTGGAGCTGTGAGAGGACACGCAGTCGTGTGTGTAGAGAGAGTATAGCAGGGGGCTCAGGACACAGCCCTGTGGGGCTCCTATGTTCAGGGTGATTGAGTTGGAGGTGAACTGGCCGACTTTCACCACTTGTGGTCTGGCGGTGAGGAAATCTTGAATCCAGTCACAAAGTGAAGTGTTAAGGCCGAGGTCTGAGAGTTTGACAGCTAGCTTGGTGGGGACTATAGTGTTGAAAGCTGAGCTATAGTCTATGAATAGCAGCCTGACATAGTTGCCATTTTTGCTGTTGATGTGGGTGAGGGAGGAGTGCAGTACCTGGGAGATGGCATCATCAGTAGACCTATTTGGCCGATAGGCAAACTGAAGAGGGTCCAAAGTAGCAGGGATGGAGGAGCAAATGTGTTTCTTTAAAAGTCTCTCAAAAACCTTCATGACTGTCGATGTGAGGGCAACTGGACGATAGTCATTCAGGCAAGAGGGTTTACTGTTCTTGGGCACAGGGATAATGACAGATTTTTTAAAGGGGGTGGGGACCACAGAGGTAGCGAGGGACTCATTAAATATGGATGTAAACAAACCAGCAAGCTGATCAGCACAGGACCTCAGAACGCGGCCAGTAATCCCATCGGGTCCTGCTGCTTTTCTGACGTTCACTCTCCTTAGTTCCCTCCGAACATCATCCTCTGAAAGGGTGATAGCATAGTCATTGCTGCTCTGTCTGCTGCTTCTTGACGCGCTGCTCGGCAGAATCGCGCCGCCATTGCATTCAAAGCGGCCGTAGAAGTTGTTTAGCTCTACGGCTAGCAACGGGTCTGCTCTCACCTCCACAGAGTTGTTGTTTCCAGAGGAACAGATGGTCTTTAGTCCCTGCCACATGCGTCGAGAGTCATTGAGCTGGAAATGTGACTCAATTCTCTCACTGTATCGGCGTTTAGCGGCTCTTACTGCACGACGGAGAGCATAGCAAGATGACTTGTACTCACTCATGTTTCCTGACAGAATACCGGCATTGTATGCGGCAGTTCGATGGTTAACCGCGTCACGAATTGTTCTGTCCACCCACGGTTTCTGATTTGAGAAAGTCTTTATTGTTATTGTTTCGGTTGCCTGTTCGGTTAGTGTGTTTACGAAGCTTAATGCTACCTCCGTGAATTCGCTGACGTCAGATGAACTCGCCCGGAACATGTCCCAGTCGACGTCATCAAGAGATGCCTGTAGCGTAGCTTCAGAGTGGGGGGACCAGCGCGTCACTTCCCTCTCCACCGGGGGTTCTTGAAGGATCCGTTGTTTATAATCCGGTGTGAGGAAGATAGCCGCGTGGTCTGATTTTCCAAACGCCGGCAGTGAGTGGGCTTTGTAGGCATTTTTGAATTGGGTGTAGCAGTGATCGAGTGTATTCAGTCCTCTGGTTGGACAGGATATGTGCTGATGAAAGTTAGGGATGACCTTTTTGAGGTTAGCCTTGTTAAAGTCTCCAGCGATGATGCATGCAGCGTCAGGATGTATGTTGATATATCCGCTGAGTTCATCGTGTAGCTTAGACAAAGCCAAGCTGCTATCTGCCTTTGGTGGTATATAAACGGCAGTGACGACGATTGATGAGAATTCCCGGGGCAGATAAAATGGGCGGCAGATAATGGAGAGATGTTCCAGATGAGGCGAGCAGGAGCGCGACAGAATGGAGATGTTTCTGGGGTCACACCATTTCTTGTTAATGAAGAAACACACTCCACCACCTTTAGTTTTCCCGGCCTCGGCTGTTCTGTCCATCCGTAAAACAGAGAAGTTGTCAGACGGCATTACAGCGTTGTCCGGGACCGAGGGAGTGAGCCATGTTTCCGTCAAACAAATGATGTTACAGTCTCTGATGTCCCGTTGGAAACTAATCCTGGCTCTGAGATCGTCCATCTTATTATCCAAGGATTGGACATTGGCGAGCAAAATGCTCGGTAAAGGGGGACTGTGAGCTCTGTTTCTCAGTCTGTAGCGGATTCCAGCACGTTTCCCGCGGTGTTTCCTTCGCCTCCTGGTATTATTGAGGCGGCCTTTGTCAGCTTCGGTGCTCCGAAGAATCTCCAATGGCCACGCTGGATCAGTGTATAAAGTGTCCTGGATCAGGTTAGTGTAACGCTGTCCAATGTCCAAAAGTGTTCTCTTGTCGTACATAATCATTGCAGAAGTTACACGTATAAAAAGAGAGGTAAAAATAGAAAATAAAAACACATAAAAACACAATTTTGAGCGGAGCTAATTCACAGGCGACTGAACTCAGCAGCGCCACCGGAAGACCTTATACGGTGGCGCTCAGCAGCGCCACCGTATAAGGTAAGATAAGGAGAATCATTGAATATAGATTCATATATTTGTATTAAAGAGAGCATCTTTTGAGTTTTGTTTTTAATTTGTCTGTGCTCAACTGTTTGTATTTTTGGTATAACACGTGTGTACCTCTGTATGTGTATATATATATATATATATTAGGGGTGGGCATAGATTAATGTTTTTAATCTAGATTAATCTAGATTAATCTTGGAATTAATCTAGATTAATCTAGATTAAAATGGCTCATTTGAATTCTGCCGAAGGCATTCAGAATATGTGTGCTACCCAAATAATGGCTAAAAGTAAGTCTTTGAGAACGGGTTTCTCAAGCCAGGTGGCGCATTAGACCAGGGGCTCATCTCCTGTTTCCAAAATGCATCACAAACTGCTTGAGAAAGCTGTTCTACTATGATAATTGGTGATGAAAATAAACTATGTTCAATAAGATGTACTTGTGTTTACTAACTGTTTATTCAGTTAAACATGAATTTTGAACTGTAGGCCTACATAAGAGGTCGTGATGAACTGTTTACAGTTTCCATTGGGAAGCTTCTTAAAAATAGATTTTCCCTGAAGCAAACCCGGCGGCTTCATAGCTGCATCCATGTTAGCACGTCACGTCTGATGTGGTAATTTCACAGTAACGTTAGGCATACACACAGGTTCGAAGCAGAGGGTGACACGGGAGTGAATTCTCAAGTTCACATGAGACCTAAAGCGCATCCTGTTTGCTTAAAAGCGCAACGTTTCGTTGTTATTCTGAGTGCACACAAATAAACGTAGAGTCTTTACAGATTCGAAAGATGTATTAGGCTACTTTTATCTGTATGACCAAAAATGACGGAGATGTAAGAGCAAGTGAGCGCACCGGAGCCTGTCCTGCGCAAACGCGCTTCCACACAAACACTTCAATAGCGCACATTTCTCTAGGTTAACATCATATTGAGCGGCCATGTAAAGTTGCTACTACATACATCTTTCAGATGAAAAGCCATATTTGAGGTTGATGAATGATAGGTGAGCGTTTGGATGTCGTGTCCGAGTGTATTACCACATAGACCAGCCGTTAACAATCTGTCCATCACGGACTGCGAGCCTCTAGTTCGAAGACTCGTTCTCGCCCCCTACAGTGCAATTCGGCTAGGTATACATCCGCGCTAAAATATCAGGGTGAAAGTCATCATAGCTTGCGTAGTATAGACCCAGCTCCCAACCCAACTTTGAGAATAGATTAACGGCGATATTTTTTTTATCGCCGATAAGAGTCTCACATTAACGCAGCACGTTAACGCCGATAACGGCCCACCACTAATATATATACACATAAAATTAATATAAATGTGACTTGTTTTAATAATGTATCATTGTATTTTAATCAACAAGTACATGGTAATGGTCAGTGCGGCCTAAATGATTGTTGTGCTGCAATATACAGTATACGTCTTTGTATACATTATACATGTCTATATGATGCTGATATTTTTAGCTCCTTTTTAATTGCTGTGATTATTATTTTGAATCACTATTCCACTTCCTTTTATGCAAAGCACTTTGAATTACCACTGTGTATGAAATGTGCGACATAAATAAATGTGCCTTGTGCCCTGCTTAGTTTTCATAGATGGAGTGTGTCGTTAGATATCCAGGTCAAAGGTCACAGTGAGAGAATGTGTGTGTGTGTGTCTGTGTGTGTCTGTGTGTGTGTCTGTGTGTCTGTGTGTGTGTGTGTGTCTGTGTGTAACTGTGTAACTGTGTGTCTGTGTGTGTCTGTGTGTCTGTGTGTGTCTGTGTGTCTGTGTGTGTCTGTGTGTCTGTGTGTGTCTGTGTGTAACTGTGTGTCTGTGTGTGTCTGTGTGTAACTGTGTGTCTGTGTGTGTCTGTGTGTGTGTGTTGGAAAGTGCTCGATTCAAAGACCCGGAGCAGGAGCATAAAATCACAATACAGTGACGGGGTTGTCCACAAGAGGGAGTTGTTTCTCGGGTTTGATTCTGGGCTTGAACAGTATAAGGTACGATAAGGAGAATCATTGAATATAGATTCATATATTTGTATTAAGGAGAGCATCTTTTGAGTTTTGTTTTTAATTTGTCTGTGCTCAACTGTTTGTATTTTTGGTATAACACATGTGTGTACCTCTGTATGTGTATATATATATATATATATATATATATATATATATACACATAAAATTAATATAAATGTGACTTGTTTTAATAATGTATCATTGTATTTTAATCAACAAGTACATGGTAATGGTCAGTGCGGCCTAAATGATTGTTGTGCTGCAACAGTATACGTCTTTGTATACATTATACATGTCTATATGATGCTGATGATTTAGTTTGATGATGAAAATTTGAATGATTTATCATTGTATTTTAATCCAGGGCTATGTGTGTTTGACCTAGGTGTGTGTGTGTGGGCATGTTTATGTGGTTTATGAGGACACAAATTTGTAGAATGACATGGGTATGACATAGGTATTACAAGGAGAAGGTGATTTAAGAGAACATTTTCATTGTCCCCATAATTTAAAACGCTTATAAATCATACAGAGTGAGTTTTTTTGAGGGAAAATATAAATGCACCGTCTCCTGTGAGGGCTAAGTTTAGGTGTAGGGTAGGTGTAGGTCAATAGCACATACAGCTTGTACAGCATAACAACCATTACGCCTATGGAAAGTCCCCGTAAACCATAAAAACCAACGTGTGTGTGTGTGTGTGTGTGTGTGTGTGTGTGTGTGTGTGTGTGTGTGTGTGTGTGTGTGTGTGAGAGAGTGTGTGTAAGAGAGAGAGAGAGAGAGAGAGAGAGAGAGAGAGAGAGAGAGAGAGAGAGAGAGAGAGAGAGAGAGAGAGAGAGAGAGAGAGAGAGAGAGAGAGAGGAGAGAGAGAGAGAGAGAGAGAGAGAGAGAGAGAGAGAGAGAGAGAGAGAGAGAGAGAGAGAGAGAGAGAGAGAGAGAGAGAGAGAGAGAGAGAGAGAGAAGAGAGAGAGAGAGAGAGACCGCAGCCCAAGCGACCCGGTGTCTCTATCTTGTTGCGTTTGAAAAGGAGCCCGCGTTGAGTTTTGGCCCATTTGTCTCGAGTGAGTTACCATATATGGTTCCGATGGAGAAAAGGGTGGTGTAGTTAGGCTCAGGGGTGGGTCCCGGTCTCAGGCACCTGGCCCCGTCACTGGCAATGTGCCCACGGAGCACTGGGGGCAGTTTGGGTTCTGTGGGGCCTCTCTGGAGCTTTCAGGGGCCACTTTGAGCCCATCTGTCCACAGAGCTCACCTGTCCAAAGTAGGTATATGGTTAAATTACGAATTTGAGCCCCTGTTTCTGAGCCCCCCCAGACTATATCTGCTTATATCTGCGGCCCTGTAGGGCCCACGGAGATGAAAGTCGTTCCAAGTATCAATGAGGAGACGGGCCGCCGCTTTCTCGTGGTTTCGTCTCCCTAGCGCCACCGTGTGGCGGGTTACGGCACTGCACTTCCATTTTCCCCTGCAGCCAGAGAGCTGAAAAGCGGTGCCTTTGTTACGTGGGGTGCCTGGATCGCAACCCAAGCGAGCCGGTGTCTCTATCTCGTTCCGTTTGAAAAGGAGCCCGCGTTGAGTTTTGGCCCATTTGTCTCGAGTGAGTTACCATATATGGTTCCGATGGAGAAAAGGGTGGTGTAGTTAGGCTCAGGGGTGGGTTAGGGGTTTTAGGTCCAACAATCAGAGCAAAGTCCGATTGCGGCTGTGCACGGTCCTTGAACAGCTTCTGGCCGCCAATCCTCAGATCTCAGAGGCCCAAAAAAATGTTTCTCTGTTGATGCAAAAAATTCAAAAGAGGGTTCAAATGGCTAGGGTTGTTTTTTATAAAGTTTGCACAGCAAATAGTGTTGGTTAGGTTTAGTGCGTGTGCCGTACCGCACGTTTCCTCAGAGAAAGAAACATGGAGCAAGTCACTTCGTCGGAGTAGACAAAGGAAATCAATTTTTATGTGGCTCTTCCGCATCACCCAGACTCATGATGGAGGCCTAAAAGTGTGTGCCCAAGCCTGTGCGCGACGTTTCAGATTCTGTTATCCTTCTTCAGGCGAGCTTTGGACACCAAATGGCTGGAATTCTCTACAGCAGCCATGTATGTGCTGTTTCTAAGTGGGCGTGTTTCCCTACACACACATCAAACCATGCAATGTCACATTTATTGTGTTTAAAAAATTAACCTTTGGTCTTAAACTGTTTCCGAATTGTTTTTAATCGTGGGCATGTCCCCACATACATCAAATTACTCACGTTTGTCGTGTTTTTCAAAAATAAACAAATCGTTTTTCCACTCTTTCTACTGTTTTTGCATCCCCAGAAAAAATTCCCAGGGCCCCCAATCACCAAGGAGAGGTCCAGAGTTGCAGGCACTGGCTATGTTAGGGGTTTTAGGTCCATCAATCGAAGCAAAGTCCGATTGCGGTTGTGCACGGTCCTTGAACAGCTTCTGGCCGCCAATCCTCAGATCTCAGAGGCCCAAAAAAATGTTTCTCTGTTGATGCAAAAAATTCAAAAGAGGGTTCAAATGGCTAGGGTTGTTTTTAATAAAGTTTGCACAGCAAATAGTGGTTGTTAGGTTTAGGGTTAGGGTTAGGGTTGGTTAGGGGTTAAAAAATCCAGAAATCGAAACAAGGTCCAACTTCGGTTGTGCACTGTCCTTCCACTCCTTCTGGCCACTCTCTAGTCCCACTTGGGGCTGGTCCCGCGACCGGAGCCCGCCACCCATCAGAGTATGGTTTTTAATCTAGGGTAAGAAATATATTTATAATACTTTTTATAGGGCTATATTTTAATATTTTAGTGTTCTGCAGAGTTGTTTTTTTCTCTGGGGGTTACCAATGGTTAGGTTTAGGGATTGTGTTGTTTCTGTACAGTATGGTTTTTTAATCTAGGGCAAGAAATATATTTATA
>JAPDDL010001517.1:0-2500 GCA_027422435.1 Schizopygopsis pylzovi | reverse complement strand
GCACCCCCAGTTTATTTTCACCTAGAGAGCTGAAATTTGGTATATATACTATTTTGGGGGTGCCCAGTCGAATGCACTTGGTTTCGTGTCTCTAGCACCTCCAGGCGGCAATATGTGTTAGTGCACCTATGTGCTCCCCCCCTGGTTTTCTCATTTCTAGTGGTCCTAGAGAGCTGAAACTTGTTTTTTATACTATTTGTGGGGTGCCCAGTCGAATGCACTTGAGTTCTTGATTGTTTTTTTGAGTGTTTTTGAGTGGTTTGTGTTGAGTGTTTTGTAGTATTCTTGAGTGTTTTTTGAGTGGTTTGGTTAGGTTTAGTGTGTTTTTGGTTGGGTTTGTGTTGGTTTTGAGTGTTTTTGAGTGTTCTTGAGTGTTTTTTGAGTGTTTTTGAGTGGTTTGTGTTGAGTGTTTTGTAGTATTCTTGAGTGTTTTTTGAGTGGTTTGGTTAGGTTTTGTGTGTTTTTGGTTGGGTTTGTGTTGGTTTTGAGTGTTTTTGAGTGTTCTTGAGTGTTTTTTTGAGTGTTTTTGAGTGGTTTGTGTTGAGTGTTTTGTAGTATTCTTGAGTGTTTTTTGAGTGGTTTGGTTAGGTTTAGTGTGTTTTTGGTTGGGTTTGTGTTGGTTTTGAGTGTTTTTGAGTGTTTTTGAGTGTTCTTGAGTGTTTTTTGAGTGTTTTTGAGTGGTTTGTGTTGAGTGTTTTGTAGTATTCTTGAGTGTTTTTTGAGTGGTTTGGTTAGGTTTAGTGTGTTTTTGGTTGGGTTTGTGTTGGTTTTGAGTGTTTTTGAGTGTTCTTGAGTGTTTTTTGAGTGTTTTTGAGTGGTTTGTGTTGAGTGTTTTGTAGTATTCTTGAGTGTTTTTTTGAGTGGTTTGGTTAGGTTTAGTGTGTTTTTGGTTGGGTTTGTGTTGGTTTTGAGTGTTTTTGAGTGTTTTTGAGTGTTCTTGAGTGTTTTTTGAGTGTTTTTGAGTGGTTTGTGTTGAGTGTTTTGTAGTATTCTTGAGTGTTTTTTGAGTGGTTTGGTTAGGTTTAGTGTGTTTTTGGTTGGGTTTGTGTTGGTTTTGAGTGTTTTTGAGTGTTCTTGAGTGTTTTTTGAGTGTTTTTGAGTGGTTTGTGTTGAGTGTTTTGTAGTATTCTTGAGTGTTTTTTGAGTGGTTTGGTTAGGTTTAGTGTGTTTTTGGTTGGGTTTGTGTTGGTTTTGAGTGTTTTTGAGTGTTTTTGAGTGTTCTTGAGTGTTTTTTGAGTGTTTTTGAGTGGTTTGTGTTGAGTGTTTTGTAGTATTCTTGAGTGTTTTTTGAGTGGTTTGGTTAGGGTTAGTGTGTTTTTTGGTTGGGTTTGTGTTGGTTTTGAGTGTTTTTGAGTGTTCTTGAGTGTTAGGGTTAGGGTTAGGTTAGGGTTAGGGTTAGGGTTAGGGTTAGGGTTAGGGTTAGGGTTAGGGTTAGGGTTAGGGTTAGGGTTAGGGGTTAGGGTTAGGGTTAGGGTTAGGGTTAGGGTTAGGGTTAGGTTAGGGTTAGGGTTTAGGGTTAGGGTTAGGGTTAGGGTTAGGGTTAGGGTTAGGGTTAGGGTTAGGGTTAGGGTTAGGGTTAGGGTTAGGGTTAGGGTTAGGGTTAGGGTTAGGTTATATAGATAAATGCGATAAGTGCTCCCCCTCCGAAGTGCTCCCCCCCCACTATCTCGGGAACCGTAAGTGTTAGAATGCTCAAACTTGTTGGTTATACTAATTAGAGGACCCCCAGTCGTTTGCACATAGTTTGGTAGCTCTAGCGCCACCAGGCGCCGAGATATGGTATTGCACCCCCAGTTTATTTTCACCTAGAGAGCTGAAATTTGGTATATATACTATTTTGGGGGTGCCCAGTCGAATGCACTTGGTTTCGTGTCTCTAGCACCTCCAGGCGGCAATATGTGTTAGTGCACCTATGTGCTCCCCCCCTGGTTTTCTCATTTCTAGTGGTCCTAGAGAGCTGAAACTTGTTTTTTATACTATTTGTGGGGTGCCCAGTCGAATGCACTTGAGTTCTTGATTGTTTTTTTGAGTGTTTTTGAGTGGTTTGTGTTGAGTGTTTTGTAGTATTCTTGAGTGTTTTTTGAGTGGTTTGGTTAGGTTTAGTGTGTTTTTGGTTGGGTTTGTGTTGGTTTTGAGTGTTTTTGAGTGTTCTTGAGTGTTTTTTGAGTGTTTTTTGAGTGGTTTGTGTTGAGTGTTTTGTAGTATTCTTGAGTGTTTTTTGAGTGGTTTGGTTAGGTTTAGTGTGTTTTTGGTTGGGTTTGTGTTGGTTTTGAGTGTTTTTGAGTGTTCTTGAGTGTTTTTTGAGTGTTTTTGAGTGGTTTGTGTTGAGTGTTTTGTAGTATTCTTGAGTGTTTTTTGAGTGGTTTGGTTAGGTTTAGTGTGTTTTTGGTTGGGTTTGTGTTGGTTTTGAGTGTTTTTGAGTGTTTTTGAGTGTTCTTGAGTGTTTTTTGAGTGTTTTTGAGTGGTTTTGTGTTGAGTGTTTTGTAGTATTCTTGAGTGT